>JAOWBP010004343.1:3981370-3997109 GCA_028571105.1 Tragopan temminckii | reverse complement strand
AAGGTGAAAGGAAAGGAGCTGTTTGACATGGCAATGTATGACAAGAAGCAAAAGTTTGGCTAAGAGCTCTAAAGCAAATCACCACCTAGAGCTGGAGCTTGTGAACCTGTAATGTCTACAAAAAGCAGCAGAACCTTATTGTAGTAAGGTCTTATCCAAATGAATTGTACTTCTCCCAGCTTTCACCCACTGGGTAACCTAACAGAAAACAGTTTCTATTGTTCATCTAGGGTGGTAGTTTTCTCTTCCGGGCTAATTAAGTGAGGAGCATTCTCTGGAATTTGTTGCTTTGGTTTAAAATTGAGGGCTGAAATAAGTAAAGTGTCTTTGCCATTTATATGGCAGACCATTTTTTTCTGCATGAAATCTATTGCTAAAAATTTGAACGATAATTTAGAATAGTGATAATTCTCCATAACATTGATCATAAAGATCTTTACAGCAACAAAAATGAGATCAAAGGATAAATGAAAGTCTTTTAATCTCTCTAAGTGTGAGGTCAACCTAATCTTATATTACTGCCATTTAATTCTCTGCAAATGTTTTAACTTTGCTTAACATTCATTATCCATTTCACAGGACATAATTCTGGAGGAAAAAGTACATCTAAGAGTACATGCGACCTATTTTTCATATGAAATACTAATATTCTTTGCCAGGTATTGGAGTGGGAAGTAGGTGGAGGGGAGAAGTAGATGAAGGTATGCAATGCATTCCTAAGGCTGATGAATGAAGTGCATAAAGATTCCTTGCTGGTAGCTATGGCCCTTTTTTATGAGCAAAACAATCTCAATAACTTTGAAAAACATTTCAATATAAGATTGTCAAGGACAGTAATGTCCTTTTACACAACTGCTGACCACTCCTTGCACTGTGACACTAATTGCATTCTTCTCAGAAGGGCAACGGATCTAGTGCATGCTTTAATTAAACAAAATACAGCGTTTGTGTGCAACAGTGACATCTTCCATAAAATCTGCCTTTCACTCTAATATTCTCAGTCTGGGAAATGGGGAAATCTGAAAAGTCTCATGTAAGACACACGTAATACTGAAAAATAATTCTTCAAAATAGTAAGAATAACATCAGCGGTACTGTAGATACCTGGAATTATTTGATCACAATTAGCTATTCCTTCTCCTTTGCCAGCCTCATGACATAGATCTCATAGCTTCGGACAATATTACTAATGAGATATGTATATGTTTTTTAATGCAAATGTTCTTCATTGCTGTTTTGAAACCATGTCAACTATTTTTGTTACTCAGATTTGTATAGCTTGGGATACTGAAGGCTACGGCCATTATGCATTATCCTTTGGTAATGTGTAGTTAATAACATAATGGAAAAGCTTTTAAACTGCTCTGAGGATTAAACTGCTTGTAGTTGTCTAACTGCTTGATTTCCTAATGGATATAGTGTAGGATTTAATATTCTGCTCATTTACATTACTTACTAGAAGAAAAGAGAGAGGCCATTAACTAGTTGTACTATAAACAATGGTAAGTCACATTAAAGTTGATTGATTTCTGCATATATATTAACACAGCCTAATGAAAGACAATGTCTTCATAACACAAACCATCATGTCCAACAACTGAATATTTAGATGATTTTTTTTTTAATAACAAACTGGACAAACAGCATCCCTAATACTTGATTGAATTTGATTTCTTTCATAGCTCGAGTTGTTTCCTTCTAGCACTAAAATAAAATTCCATTATTTCCATAATTAGCAGAACTATATTTATTTACATCACTGCTCTAGCACTACTTATCTTTAAAAACTGGAAATCTTCTGAATGGTTACCAGATTTTACAGAATGGGAACATTGTAACACTAACTTCCTTCAGGTCCGATCACTCCGCCTCAGTAATATTGAATAATATCCTACTCCTCAAGAAGTCCCACTAATGTTCATTGGAACTATGCAGAGATCATATCACAAGCAATGGGCATCAAGGACAGACTTATAGCTGAACACAGAGTAAGCATCTCAGGAACGATTCTAAGATGACCCCCTGCAAGCCTATGGGCAATCTAAACTACTTTGGTAGAACTGATACTCCATAAGCTGCTCTGTCTCATGGAAGTTGCCATATTTAGAAGCTGGCAATGGTCACCCTGATATTTACTGTGAAAAACTGGTGTCATTAGCCCTAACATACTCATAATTGAAATGTTTTTAAATTACTCTCATGATTGCTAAAATAACTCAAAGTGCACCACAAAATCTATTAACTACTCCAAGCCACAGCTCAGTTTGGAAAGTGACATTTCAGTTGTCTGAATGGCAGCTGCAGTTCAACATCACAGTCACAACCAAGCAGTCTCTTTAGCTGAATGGCTAAAGTAAAATGGAGTTAAATGTAAGAAATAACATTTCACAGAAGGCTGTCAGGTAAACAAAATTAGTAAAGGTCAGAGAAGCATCAAGAAGAAATAAACCTGATGTGTAATTTTCTTTGGTATTTAATACTGCTTCACTTTTTTTTCTGATGAGGCAAGACCCTATAGAGATCAGTGCTAGGAACTGAAAAAGGAAAAAAAACATACCCAAGAAGTGTTTCTCAGTGCATCTCTAAAGCACACCTCTAAAGGAGAGACTACCTTCTTCCTTGCCCTGATCTCCTTTGAAAGGTGTGTCAGGCATGCAGACAGAGAGCAATGTGTGGTTATTTCACTCATTGCTCCCTCACAGTTCCAGTAACTCTGGAACAAGAATACCATAGAGCTCTCAGTGGCTCTGCACAGCTTTCAGTATCTGTTGAATTTGGTCAGCAATTCTGCTGATTATGCAAAATGCTGGTGATTTGCATGAACTGATTCCTGCCAAAAAAAAAGCCTAACACACCTAGCACATTAAAATATTTTGTTAAAAAATGATTAAGAAATTCAGTAGGCATATGATTTAAGGGCCTTTAAATTAATACATATATCCTTTTAATACATTATACCCACAAAACAAAGCTTCTAAACTCAAGTGAATGTTTCACCTTAAGTCATAGAACAGAATCAAGGCCTTAGGTATTATGGATGAACTATAGAAAGCATAAACAAATCAATTTGAGCCTGAAGTTAATTATGGTACTATAGCTGTCAAAATATTCATCTGAAGCACTTGTTGCCTAAATTGAAGGTTGGACATCTAAATTGAAATGTCATTTTTATTAGCCTGCGACACTTAGAGAAATAGCCTCTTCTCTTCTAGCAGGCTGTACCCATTAACTCCCATTAGTGCTAATGGAGTTATGCACATACATCACATGCGTGCACATCAATCTGCACCTCTGAAACACCCATAATGTCACATTAGATAACATTCTTTTTTCTTTCCCTTCCAGTATGGTAGTAAATATTCTGAGATGATATGTTTGACAGTATTCCCCGAAGCAACTACTGGCCACTACTGCAGAACTAGCATTCCTCCTAAGAAAAATAAGAATTTGTTCTCTGAATATTATCATACTAGAAATGCATAATGAAAGTGGCAACTCTTGCTTTGTGCCCAGTATCAAAGTCCTGTTTTGTACAGCTCTTAAAGCCACATGGGAAACTTGAGATTGCTTTTGGGTAATCTAGATCAATTCTTTCTCTACGGCTGAGCAATCTGAAGAAGGAACCACCTGTATTGTCAGTCAGCACAGGCTACTCAGCCTTTGTGTACAAACAGGACATCATATCTCAGATCAGGGGGATTATAACAAAACCCACTATGAAGCTTGCTTTTATTAAGCACTATGCCTTTTGTTATAATCCCATAACACTTTACATTATTGATCTGGCATTCCTGGAAGCAATCTATCAATAGGAAATTGAGTTGAATCTTTTCAAGCTGAAGAAAAGGCTGACTAATTGCCTCACATTTTTAAATTGCTCTTGCAGTGTATTAATTCTTGCACTTACATTCAATGTTTTATTAATGTTGGGATCTAATCTAATATAAAGGCTGTATGTATAAGAGTGAAAACCTCTGACTGCAATATCAGGTCCTGACACCTCTGTGATGCCTCTCAGGCAATGGCAAAAGGAATCTAGAAACCATGCAGAACACGAGGCAGTAAGCAGCTCTGCACATCTACCCAAGTCATCTCACTACCTCTTGTTCAGAGAAAAGGTAGTAATGAAAACCGATTTCAAGTAGTTATGTGTAATCCCTGCAAAGCACTTGTCAGAATTTACTGCAGTTGCTATGTACTAGAGATACACCAAAATGGTAATTTGCTAAAGATTTTTATAAAAGTCATTTTAGAACGCTTTCACCTCTGGAGCAGTCTGAAATGAAGAACACTCCAGTACAGTCAGATAGGCTGCTACAAGACAAGAAGGAAGAGAGCCACTCACCGAGCTTCAAGCTTTCATCATTTTTATGTTATAAGTGGGAGGTGGAAAGGATTATTTATATAAGACAAAACAGTCTCACTTGAAGACAGGGGTCAGCAGGTGAAAACTGCTTATCCTTCTTTCCAGCTGGCTTGTAAACTAGTCTCATGTGCTTGAATTGCAGATTTATTTTGTGGGCACATGGTAGAATATAGCACAGTTGCTGTCTCTAAACCTGTAGAATGCAGGGCGAGACAACTTCAAAAGCTACACAACAGAAAATCACCAACTATCTTTCTGATTCTTGGCAAAATAAAAAAGTGCTATACAGGCATACACTCTGCTCTGTAAATAGCAATTGCATTAGCAAATGCTCATGTTCAGGGATAACAATTTCTGCCTGTGATAGCTGCCCTGCTAGAGAGCTCATGTGTTCAAGAGAAGTGTAGATGTGGCACTGAGGAACATGGATGGGGCATGGTGGTGTTGTGCTGATGGCTGGAGTAGATGATCTCAGTGGTCTTATCCAACCTTAATAATTCTATGATTCTATATGTATGTCTCTGTTCTTGAGAAGAAAATAACTTTTCAGTGGCTGTGCTTTTGCCCCATCACCATCAGCAATCAGATGAAACTCAAGTATTAATTAATAAAAAAAGTATTAATTCTCTAGCCAAGTGTGAAAAACATTCCGATGTGACACTATGCACAGGAGGGGATCAGTGGAGACAGACAAAACATTCCAGTTTTGTGGGTAGTGCTGCTAAAGGTACATTACTAATGCACATACTTGTTAAACATTCTGCATTTCAGAGACCTACCTTTCAACCAGGCTCACATGTGATGACATTGCTAAAACAGACCAACTGAGAAGGAGTAAGCAGCTTGCTTTGCAAAAAAAATGCTAGTAAATCATTTTAGAGTTGAAAACAGTTTTATATTAAATAAAAGGTCTTCATACTACAAGCCTGATCTGGATAACCTACTTAAGCCCTGTCTTAATTCACAGCATTTTATAACACGAGTTCCAAAAGGTCTGGTGCCCCTACTTGAAAGTTTTAATTCCTTTCCAAGAGTATCAATATCATGGATCAGAATTTTGTCAGAAATGAAAATGCAATATTTCTTACATAAACAGAACTTGCAAGTATCTTAAACATATTTTACATATTTTCTTATTGAAGATTATTAATTAAATGTATCACAATAGCCCACAATTTAGTTAATGTGATTCATATTACTTAGCACTTTACAGATTTTTTCAAAGGGAATTTGAAAACATGAATAATCCTCACAACATACCCATTAACATTATTTAATTCACATAATGTTCTTAAAAGGCAGTTTATAATGATTTCTGTTTTAATAGAATTATCCAGAGGACGGCAAGAATATCTGAGAATTAGGGCAAAACATAGCGTGGGGCCCACATCTACAGCCAGTGCTGTTTACAGGTCCAAAAATGTCCCAGTCATTTCAGTGGTATATACTTCCAGCTCAGTAAGTTTACTTATAGCTATTGGTGCTGTTCCAAAATCTATAATCCAACTGTAATTTTCAACCTACATTTAGCTACAGTCATGGTGAATGCAAACCTACCTATACCTTATTTTTCTTCAAATGCATCTCTTCTTTCATGCAATAAAATGTTACACAGGAAAAATATTGATCCCTTAAACTCCTGAAGAGAAATGTACTTAGGCATATTTAAAAGAGTTTTCCTTTATTTTGAAAGTCAATCATTCTAAGGTTACACTATTTCATAGTGTTTTCTATGGTTTGGTGGAGGGTTGTGGGGCTTTTTTTCTGCTGTAAGGCAATATTGTCATGCACCACTAAAGCTATCACAGACCCCAAATGCAATTTACTGTTGGTTGTTGGGTTTTTTTGTTTTGTTCTTGCCATACTGCCAATGAATATAATGCTTCACTGGTTTTCTCAGCCAGCACCAGCAGAGAGCTGGCTCATATAGTCTTTTTGAATTGTATCCAGTTTGGCTACAAGGCCACATTTATCATAGCAGAGCAGCTAAAGACCAATTTTTTCCATGGAGCTCTGTTTCCTACTAGTTCTATTTTTCACCTGTGCATCAACACATCATTTGGATTACTCTGAAATTCAGACAGAGCTGCAATACTTACCAGTGGCAATTTGATACTCTCTAGGATCGCGCTGTATTTTCAGGTGAAACTACCTACTGTTGTACTGATGGCAACAATGCCTACAGTCTTTATGCCAGATTGGCAGTGAGAAGACAGATCTAACCAGGCTATCTATATGCATCAGGCCTTATAAAGAATGCTATTTAGAGTGTAAAAGCCAAGAATAACAGACTAGGGTGGTATGAAGTAGAAATACAGGAGCTAATGCAGCACAGAAGGAAATGAATATAAATGCCTTGAATGGACACTCTCTGATGCTAACCATTCCAAGGGAATTTGATTCCTCCCTTTGTCAAGCAGAGTTCCTACTCGGTTTCTAATCAGGCAGAATTTTCATGACTTTTTTTAATCCTCCTTTTATCATTTCTAATGAGAAATACCTGTAGTACATGAACACTTGCTATATCACACTTTCTTCTGTCTGAAGATGAAAAGAATATATCAAAGCTGAAGGTGAAGGTGGTTGCTGAGTTTTCTTTGGAACTGCATTCAATAAATCACCAAAATTACCAAGATCTCCCAAGAGTTATTTGCAGATATTATACTTTGTTGCATGTGTTTATTCAATCACTTTATGGCTCCAAGTCAGATAAGCAATGAAAGACAAGCTAGATGCCTTGCTGATATCGTCCTGCATAACCTCTTTGATTCATTTTCAATCAGGTGAAGATCTAGTCTACAATCTTTACAGTGCTTTGATAAGAAGCAGAATGAACCTCAAATTGAGCTGATAATCCTGTTGTTTTACCGTTCTTATTTTTCCAAATATACTTTCCTATTCATTTGCTTCCTAACATGGATGAAAATCATTAGTTTAATGTCAAAACCAATGCAGATTTCCTACAAAATCCAGATGTGATTTTCACATCAATCAGCCATATGAGACAGCAAGTTTTACAGATCATGCTTTACGCAATGTGTTGAATTTAACAGACAAATTCTTTACTCTGCCAGTGGCAAAATCACAGCAATTGCCCCGGCATATTATTTATTTTATTCTCCATCTGCTCTGCAGCATCTCAGCCTTCCTCTCTACTCTCCAGGTTCCTACACATCACCTTACCTTTTCTTCAGAATTATTAAATCACACTCGTGCTGACTTTGCAAGACTCGTTCAAGGCTGTGATAGTTGCAGTTCCACAAAGTCAGCTATTAGTAACAACCTCTAAAAAAAAACCCCAAAACTGCCATCTGCCATCATCACCCTCTTTTCTAGGATCTCCATTACCTCACTCAGGATTCAGTTCCTCTTTCATCCTATGCAGACAATCCTTTCTAGACCAGAGGAGCAGGCAATCTGCCATCCTACAAGTGTTTGATTTTATCTTGGCAGCACACCTCAGCTTTAGAGCATTATCTCTGCTCAGCAGTTGAGTCAACCATTCCGTGCTCCTTCTGAGTCTCACTGGCTCAGGGAGAGCGGGACAAAACTCAGCTAAAGCAATAGCCAGAATAGAAAGTATGAAATCACAGATGAAGTACTGTTCCATACTTCATAGTTTTTTTTCTTCAACAGCCAGTTGTGCCAGGTTGCCTCTCTTATCAGGAAGAAGCTGATTAGGTTTAGTAGATTTTAAGAGTAGCATGCATGAGAACAATTTTTATCACCCAATTCCTAATATACTAACACCAATCTGGTATTTAAATATTTTAGGTTGCTCTGAGAGCAAGGCCTCCTATTTATTTCCATGAAAACTGAGATAGATACAAAGAGAACAGTAACACTATTTGATAGAGCAAATTCTCAGTTACAGAACAGCTCCAGAACTATTTTGCCACATTGTAGACAAGAAATACAGTTCATTACACACAGCTCTTATTTTGTGCTGCCTTTGTTTGCATTCTATCTTCTTATTCTTGTGGCATGGTACTAATTAAAAATACAAGACACTTGCCTTTCCCAGAGTAAAAGCTGGGTAGTTTAAATGTGAGTGTTGCTGCCACCCTTTCCCTCCATCCCCTCCAGCCTCCGCACATAACCATATAACACATTTCAGATAAATATTTTCTTCTTTCCTTTTCCATGAGAGTGAATCTATGAAGGAATCTACGCCACAGACCAAAAGCTAAACCAAGATGCTATTCATACACATTTCATCAGCGTTACTTCTGGGAGATTTCCTGCTTTTAAGCTACTGCACAAATACACTTTATTTCGTGGCAGTAGAAATCTTTGTCAACAGTAGCATTTTGTGTTTGGATTTATTATGGATCCTGAAAATAATAACAATGCTTTATTTCTTTAATAATACCTAGTGATTACGTTAATTTTCTCATTGACTCTCTATTTACAAGGGAGATAACTACCATTTCTCATTCATCAAGTCAGAAAACTGAGTAGTGACGTTCCCATAATCACCAATCAGCCCAAAGTGGAAGTGGAACCTGTATTTCCCCAGGAAGCATCAGCACTGTATCAAGTTTAGCTCCCTGCCACAAGTAGCAACTTCTAAATAGCAGTCACATGTTAGGCCTCGTTAATTTGTCTTGTCAATAATTGTCGTCAATTGATCACAATTCGCTTTAATCCTTACATTCTTCTACATATCAAGGAGTAACTTACACCACAAAACATCCTTTTGACAAACATGGAGCAGCAGAAAGCAGGGTAAGATAATTAGAAAATGACTTCTATGCTTGAGCCTTTAACCATAATAAGTAAGTTTCCCTGCCTTACTGGTGTTTATGCTTTCAAATACTGGAGTATTTCCTCTGGGAAACAATGTTAACAGGCTACAATCAATACCTACTCATTACTTTTCCCTCATTTTCCAACATATACCATAGAAATAGTGGTCCTCTTTACTTCTTACTGCGTAACTTCTTTCCTTCTATTTGCTATTTTGTGGCTTCAGCCTACTGCAAATCACACTAGAAGGACTTGCTTTCTAATAGTTTTTTTATTGACTAATATATTTTATTTGGCACTTGTTACCTTGGTAGGAATTTCATCTTACAGTTATTTACTGTATGTGACATAATCCTTTAAGCATTAGGCAAAAGGAACCAACACAGTTAAACAGTAGATTTACTCCATCCTCCTTGGACTTGGGGTTAAAAAAAAGAAAGTCTTCTTGTAATGAAAATCTATCAGTGTTCCCTGTTTTGCAAAGAGAAGACTTGCTACTCTACATGCCATGGAAGCTGTCAATATGATGTATTATTTTATACAAGTCACTTAAGCATGCTATCCCCATTTACCTACTTAAAATATGAAATAACTCTTATTTAATATGGAAGTGTTTAGTAAGACAATGAGTTTCTAGTACATTTACTGCAGAGATTTCTAAGAACCAAATGGCATAATATTGCTTTATATATGGAAAATGATTACAGCATTTCGTGAAGTATCAGTCTGTAAGTAAAAAGTGTTCCAGCTACGAAACCACATTTGCAGTTTCACTCTGGAGAACGTGATATAATACTTGTATTTCTCAGGAATACTTATTTTATAACACTTTCTTTATCATCACAGTTTTACAAGTAACAAGGATTTAAGCTCTCCAAGCTTCTTAGAGATTTGATCAGTTTTCACATGTTCTGTCTATGGAGTGGCTTTTGCTAACTGCATGTTCTCATGTTAATGATTACTCTGCACCCTGATGACTTCTAGATATTGCAGTGGGAACAATGTCAAGACAGTTTTTGTTATAGTACATGTTAAAAAAACCCCAAACTGGTGGTCTTCTATCATGGCTTCCTGTATCTTTGATGCTGGTTACGTGACTAGGCTTCCATATGTTTAGGAGTAAATTAGCTAAGCCAGCACACATCTCCTGTATACAATCCTGATTCAGTATAAGTGGAACTTATCTTGATTTAGCTTAAACTGGTTCTTAATTAAATTAATCCTGAATTTGTTCATATTTGTATTGATATTAGATTAACTGACTAAAAAAAGGGGGGGAGAGGAGAGAGAGAAAAGCTTCTTAGCTTTGTGTCTGGCTGCTATATTACACATCTCACCACACTGTCAGCAAAGTAAATGGCAGCCTGCCCGCATGGCACATGGATAAGCAGGTGGCATACGTACAGCTGGGCATATCTGGCAAGCAACACGTTCAAGTTTGTCTTTGCCAACTAACCAGATTTTTGGAGCCAAAGTCAAAGTTACTGCACAAAGAGAAAGGATCACTAATCTTCATCCTCTCTCAGACCTTAAGACACTACGATGGAAGTTTGGCACGGTGGGAAATGCATACTGAAAAACCACCACAGCTGGCAGGGAGCCTTGGGATCCTCAGAGAGGAAGGACAAGTCACAAAACACTTATTCTGCCTGCACAAAAGAGTTGATGAGCACTGCTTTCTTTCCTGCAGATTTTTAAAGGTCATAAAAATACATTATGAAAATATGTTGGTAAAAATAACCTGAATATTGTGACACTCCTCTGACCTGCAACACATAATGGACAACAAGTCTCCAGCACATAGTCCATGTTGGGAACAGGGTAATCACACAAGCTATGTGAACCAAAAGGCACACCATACCCAGAAGTACTGACACTGTGTCACATTCCTTAGAGAAAAGTGCCAGTGTAGCCTGAGCTGGATTTTTAAACATTTAGTTATGCTAATTCAAAAGGTCAGTTCCCTCAGCTCAGCTCATATAAATTTAGACTTGCTTTAAAAGAACCCCAGTCAAAATCACTGTAATTTCAGGGGTTATGCTAATCCTAAACATTTCATCCTCTCTCACACAGAGCAGAAACACAAATAGTACTGAAGTATGCAAAGTTGTAGGGGATGGTGAGCAAAGATAAAACAAGGAAGAGTAAAACAAGGAATGCAATTTTGAGGTCTTCTCTGTTAACGCTTTCAATGTTACCAAGGCTTTTCCTTAAAAAGACAGAATTTTTTCAGGATGTCATAAAATGAGTTCCATAAACTGACCATAATGCCAACGAATTTATGCTTGCCTGTACATCTTTTTACTACAGCAATCCATTCTATTACAGGAGCGGGCAAGCTTACAAAAAGAGGTGGAAGGAAAATTTTATTTTAATTTCATAGAATCAGAGAATGTCTTGGGGTGGAAGGAACCTTAAAGACCATCTAGTTCTAGTTCTCCTGCCATGGGCTGTTTGCCACAGACTAGATCAGGATGCCCAGGCCCCCATCCAACTTAACTTTGAGCACCTCCAGGGATGATGTACCACAGTAACTTTTTCTTTTTAAATTGAAGATCAGTTGCCTTCACAAACCACTGGAGAATCTAATTATTCCTGGCTCAAATTTCTGCTTTTAACCAATAAACATCTCCAGAAAGAAAAAACAGGAGTTTTCTCCAAGCTCACAGCTTAGGCAGATCACATTCTTGTAACACTTCAAAAATGACGGCCACTATTTACAAAAGGTGTAGGAAACTCCATCAAAATATATAGCAAACTTCCTTTCCCATATTTGGCACCACCTGACAGTGCTATATTTTCCTATCTCTAAGAAAAAACTGTTCAAAATGAGATTAATTTTTAGTAGCATCCCTCATGATGTTGAATTGTGTATGATTTGGTGAGAAAATTACTGATGGACTGTACAATAATTTGTTGTTTAGAAATCAGAATAAGTACCACAACCAAACACTGAGTTTAAGCAAAGTAATGAGAAAGCCTTGGAAAAAATAAAGGGTTAAGCCAGATGTTTCTCCAATCTACCTAACTAGCTATAAAATCAGCTTAGATGTCTTTTGAGATATGTTATTAGACATACAATGGAAGTGGGAAACTTCGTGGCTGCCTTATCTAGGATACTCTGAAACTTTTCTTAGTTGTTCTCATGGTCATCTTTGAAGTCACAAATGGTATGTAGGAGAAAAGTGAGCCAACAAAAAAAACCCAAATCTTTGCTATACCCATGCAGGAATACTATCAAAGTGAAAGAAACCTGGGAGAACCAGAGCTTGGAATTACTCTTCCCTATACAGCTGTTGAAAAGAGATTACAAAAGATAAAACAATTCTAATTCTCTTCCTCAAAGTTAGTCATAATTCTTGTGGTCAATGTTACTCTGTAGTCTACTTAGTGAATGCAAGATCACATCAGTTTGTGGCCATATCAATAAAGAACAAACTAAAAGTATAAACCAATATACTTGCATGTTTCCTTCTCCATTTTCCATTTTCCTGACTTCTTACAGTCTGAAAACCAAACCTCAAGCACAGGTCAGATTTCTTTTGACAAATCAAATGCTATGGAACTTCTGCATGTGCAAAAGAGTTCATTTTAATGCTTCCTACATCCAAATCCTCACTGAGGAATGGGCAATTGCTCTGAACTATTGATTCCTGTTACAAAGACACTGCATATAGTGCTGCCCAGGCTGACATCCTCCTTTCCATTGTACAGTCCCTCCCACACTTACTAGAACACTTGGCAAGATATACAAAGAGGTATAGGATGCATAACCAAGAAGTGTGGAATCCCTGCTCAGTTAGAAACCACGGGGAGTTACCTTCATTTCAGCAAGAGAAGAACTGCAGCTAAAGCACCAATCCTGCATATACAGGAGTTAATAGGAATTTTAGGTGTAATTTCTAGGACAGAGTGATTACCTGGAAGAGTTATGTAAAAAAGGTTAAAAATAAATTTTGGGATAGATAAGGGAGAAATATATTTTAATATTTTTAATGAGCTTGTATGTATTCTGAAGATAAAATTGGTTTCAGAGATCAACATTTCAAATTTATGGGCAGGCTGCTGAATTTCCTTTTTATGGAACATGAAATTGTTTTTTTTTTTTCCTCCAAGTACCTAGACACAATCTTTCTTCCTTTCCATATTCATAATAATATTTGTCATAGTAACTTAGTGTTGTTTCAGAACAGGAATATTGGTGTTCTTCCATTTCCCCAGCAAATTTCCAATTTTACACTTGCTCATCTCACATCAAATATACCAGAAAGCACGCCAAAATGTTCAACAACATTGAAAGAGCAGAAGACAGAGGAGATCAGGAACAGATTTCATTTTCAATTCTTTTACAAATTAATCAATATTTGATTCTATATTTCTCATCTAGAGATCCAGCAATATACCCCAATGAACTTCCAATTCCAAATACAGACATCTGACAAGTTGTATTTGAAAATTTGGTTTAGCAAATACACGTTCTTGAAAATTAAACTATGATTATTACATGTAGCAAACATATACATAAGAACAAAGAAAAAAAAAACAGATTTTGTCACTTGATTCCATCATTAAAACGTCTCCAGAGGGATAGATTTAATTAACATTTTCAAGTCAACATGCCATTGAAAACATAGAAAGATTGTTACTCAGGCTTACTTTCTCCAAGTAGAGGTGCAGCAAAACCACGTTCATAATAAAGATTAGTTGGTGTTTTTTTTCCCCCTTTTCTGCTCTAAAACTCTCATTCTCAACTCTAATGCTATATAGCAATAACCATAATGGTGGCCACCATCTAGGTGGCAGCAAAGAGTCAGAAACAAAACGCAATAGGAAGCACAGAACTGCAGCTTTTTGTTTTGTTTTGTTTTTTAAATCATTATTATCCATCTCTTCCCTTGGGGATAAATGCTCTGATAATTCTATTTCCTGTTCATCATATCAAGAGATGTACAGCATGTAAAGGTAATTATTATTCTCCTGATCTAACAGCATAAGCATTCAAATAGCAACTTTTTCTATAGCCAATACTGCAATTGCTAAACTTTCTATTGATTAAATAGAATAAGAGAAGATAATGACAGGGAAAAGTGTGAGAAATACCATCTTAATTATGCTGTGGGACTGTTGAGCTGTGACATTCTGATAGAGCAATAGGACTTGTAAGAGAAGACAAAAATTGTCTCTGAATTATGGGCAGATCCTTCACCTTCAGAATTAAAAGTTCAAAAATGAATAAAAAAAGAAAGCAGCCATATAACTTACCAGACAGAAATTGACTCTCTTGCTCCTCTTTTCTCTGCATCCAATGAGATCTGCCATCATTGCACTTGTTCAGGAAAATGAAAGATTCAAGAAGATGCCTGGAAAAGGAGAAAACCTATGTTTTAATTCCTAAGAAATTAGAAGGGAAAACAATGTGTCAAAACAGTGGGCCTTTTTCTTTCCATATAGCTAATGCCATATACAGGATAACTCTTTGCCTGTAGGGCTACTGTTATGCCTTTATTTCCATCCACAGTCCCACCAGAAATACTGAGGTCCAAATATATAGACCCTAGTGCTGGGCCACTGGTTGTACTTTGAAATAGAGTCTTCTAGGGGAAAAAAATAAATTAATTTTTCTTGCAAAATATTTATGAGAAAAACAAACACTGATCTTGGGATTACTTGTTACACTCTCAGTATAATGACACAGAGGTTGCATAGATCAAAAATAGTGGTGAATTTGACATTGAGAGTTTAAATAATGTGCTCAAGGTCACACTGCAAAGCTTGTCAGCCCAGAGATTAGAAACCAGGAGACTGAAATTCTCTCACTCATTCTCAAACTCCCAGAATAGGGAATAAAGGTCCCCGTGGGGAAGAATTTCAAAAAAAATAAAAAAGAAAGCCTTGTTCACTCAGTGCAGGCCTTAGAGTAAGACTTTGACACATAGTATCACAAATGCTTCTCTATCTCTCACGTATCCTTTTCGACATCCTCTGACTGACAGATGTACTGACAACTTCTCAACAGCCATCTGATCAAAACTGAGGATTATAGCTTCTAGCGGCTGGGAGAAGGGGAATTATGTGTATCTGCAACCCTAGATGTAAGAAACAACTTCACCCCTGCACCTAAGACATTCTAGTGAGCTGTCTCTGTTAGCAGCTGGTGTTAGATCCACTGACAGCTTGACAAAGGCAAGAATTAAATAAAATAAAGAGGAGTTCTTCCCAATCAATAGATGAAGAGTAGAAAATAGGTCACCACATAATAAACTGCTCCAAACTCCCACATAACAGCAATGGGAGGAGGAAGGCAGTGACACTCTTCAGTCAGGGCCTTTATTATTACATTTAACTGTCAACATTTTAGAGTAAATACTTCTAAGATTCTCCCCAGCCTTCAGCTGCAGCACAATTTGTGATTATAATGCTCACCTTCATGGAAAGAACACACTAGCTTGTGATTTCCTCTCTTTATTTTAAGAAGCCTTCAATGAATTCCAGTGACACCAGTAAAGAATTCAACGTCACCTGGTGCTCTCAGGATAACCACTTGTTGTACCTTCTTACCTACTCCGTGGCCACTACCTTCAGCACTCATTTAAAATATGCTACTTTTACTACAGTTCACAAGCC
>JAOWBP010004343.1:3932742-3951039 GCA_028571105.1 Tragopan temminckii | reverse complement strand
CCTTTCTGCGTTGTCTTACGCCTTCCCCCCTCTCCCTTCCATCCTCTTATTTCTGCGCTCGTGTTTATATGAACGGGAGCGAACCTTGCGAGCTTGCACGACTGAAACGAGAAGCGGAAAGTTTCCTTCCTTTTCGCGGTGTTTACAAACGCGTCTTCGTTATTGCCTGGTTATAAAGGGCTTTTCTCTGTGGGGATGGGTGTTCCCGTGTGGAACGAGGTGGAAGCTCTGAGGAGCATCGGGCTCAGCGATAGTGCTGGGATTATGGAACATCACCCTTGGAATTTGGAGTTGTGCAGTAAGAGCTCCCGAGAACGGATAGAAGCCATTACCTGGAGGGAACGAGAAGATTGTTATCAGGATTACAGCTGAGGAGCAGGTTTGTCTTAGCACAGAGATCACTGGAATGATCTGATGTTTCGTCTTATCACTGAACTTCTGTGATCAGAGTCGCTTTGACAGAGGGAGGTCTCTGAAGTGACCCAGGCACGCAAACTGTGTGAGATCCAAGGAGGGGCTTCTATGCAGAGCTGTAGGTGGTTGCCGTGTCTCAGCACGTCTTGTGATCTTGCTCTGGCCACGTTAGTTGTGGACACGTTCTGCTTTTTTGGGGATGGAAACTTGCGAAGGTCTTTGCGATTCCAGCTGTTGTAGTCATCCCTAGCAACAGAAAAAGAAATCATTTTGCTTTCTATCCTCTTAATATTAGTGATGCTGTTTGACTGACATAAGAAGATTACTAATAAAAGGCTTTTCGTTGTTTAGTTTGATCCAGTCCTGCTGACCTCTTCCCGGGGCATTTGATTGGAGAGGCAGCATGGATGTGTACAGAAGTATCTCAAGAATGAAGCAAGGGCTGAATTGGTGGCAATATTTTTCCCATTCAGACTGGTGCAGAAAATAAAGTACTTGGCAGGAAATTGCATGAGTTCTTACTGCCAGTCATTTTAATATAGTACATTAAAACTAATGGACATCCTTGTGACTCAATGTGCCATGAAAGTGCGATGTGAAGCATGTAAATTATGGGATTTTGTTTTGAATGCTGCGATCTGGGGGTGAGAATTGTATTAGCCTGTGTTCACTTTCGGGGTCTGCAGGAGATTAAGAATTTTAAGGAGGGCCTGGCACCTTTCTAGAGCACTATATCTCTTCTGCCATGCAGCTTTTACAGTTACAAATGTGTCTTCTCCAGTCAGCATTTGCATTAGATTTAATAGAATTGGGCACTGATGTATGGACGCTTTCTTGTAAAAATATTTTCAGATAGAGAAATATGTAGGTGCTGCTTCATAAGGGTGGCAGAAAGTGCTACAGTGAGAGGTTATAAACAACCCAACCTCATTAAGCCATTTCTTTTTGCTGGAGCCTGGGTCAGCGTTGGCTCAGCCATGCTGTAAAAAAGTCAGTATTGGTGCCACGGCCAGCCGCTAACAGCAGCAGCTGCTGGGGTTTGCTGGGCTGCGTTCTTTGAGAATAAAAGAGAAAATATTAATTCAGGGAAGGAAAGCAGAGCTTCTGAGCAGAGAATTTGCCTTTCTGCATTGCTGGGCACAGTACTGTTGAGAAAAGAGCTGGTTAATTAAACTTATTAAATAAGGTGTTTGTATGGTTTCCTTGTGAGGCCCTAACAAGCGTTTCATTTGCGCTCCCCTTGTGTATTTGCACCCTTTTTGTTGGTGTGTTAGGATAGTGATTGTTCTTGAGAGCCAAAGTCCAACTGAATGAAAGTCACTTTATAGCTCGTAAGCAAAAACGTTTGTGAATGTGCCGAGAAACTTACTATTATAGACAAGTTGTCATTTGCTATTTAAAGAGCTATATTTACTTCTCTGAACTCATTAGCATCTCCTATCAGGCCTGAATTTCTAAGAAAATTCTCCTGAAATGTTGCCTTAGGCCTCAGTGTGTCATTATGCTGTGGTTATTATCAAGCTAATAATGTTAATTCATTCAATCTCAAGAAAGAAGCTTGGCATTTCATTTAAGCCATGCCTCTAGTTAGACCAGGATGTATAAAAAGTCAGTGCGCAGAAGTGCTCTTGCATATAGGTGCATGCACGTGCTTTCCATACCAATTATTGGGTGCTGTTCCCTAGGTGGAGAGTATGTGTGTGAAATCATATTTACATAAGCAAATCCTAAGCGTATATATATTCCTTTCAGGAAATGACCTCTCTTCAGCAAAGTGCTAATGCATGTGCTTAAGCCTCTTTGTAGTCAATAGGAAGCATTCATGGGTACAAGGTTAGATATTTTTAATTCTTTTCTTGAATCTGAGCACAAATGAAGTGAAGGCAAGTGTATAGATCTATTTCATTGTACAGTGCATAGAGAACTGTATTCTGCTTCATCTCAGCTCTGAACTAAAACAATAACAGCAATCAGAAACGAAGAATCCTAAGTAACACCTAAACATGAGTTTAAGGATGTAGCTAGAGGATCGATTCATTTGTCTGAGAAGCGTGTGTGTGTGTGTAGATACATGGAAGAAAGTGTTGAACATGAGCAAATGTGACATTTGCGTGGTGTTACCAGAGTTCTAGGTACTCAGGTAGACTTTGTACAAAATGCAAGCAGAGTTATGCATCCAGAGGCTGGTATATTACCTGCTTTTGTTCTGCTGTTTTTTAAAACCAAAATGATGTGATAAATGGAACTTTCATTTGTATGTAATCAATTGATAAACAGCAGAGCATTAATCTTTCATAAATTTCTAAATATTATTAAGCATCGCCAAGTTATACTCACTGAGATTTAAAGATACAGATTTTATTGAGAGTTGAGATTTAGTTCTGCATTTTTTTACCTCTACTGGTGAGGCACCACTGAAAAGCTGTCCTTTAATGAACAGCTAGAAACTGTAAATAATGGTCTAGTTGCCAGAAGTATTGGCATACAGACTTCCCTTGGTAGTGTTTTCAAAGTAAGGCTCCTCTACAGTAAGTATCTCAGAGCTGTTGGTCATAGTTGTAGTTAGAGTTGTGTCTTTTTTAAGGCAACTAGTCTAGAGATAGATAAGTAAACTAAAGTTCAGAATCTCAAGATTCTAACCAGATGCTACCTCTACAGTGAGGAATACCACTGTCTTGCTGTCTGAGTTTTTATCAGTAATGTCCTTATTTCTCTTGTTCGCTGTGGTCATCTGTTGGTTGGTTGTTCTGCTAGCTTTTGATCTTTCCTTGGCCATTTTGTCCAGTAGGTTCTTTTTAGTTCTTTTTAATATCTGAATTCTATAGTAATACAAATACAGGTAGTATCCTATGATGCCATAGGACAATTGGATGTTAACTTCAGGTGTTTGACTGAAATGTGAGCGCTCTGTCCTTCACGGTGGTGTGCAGTAACTTACTGGCCAGAAAACTTGCCTTTGTCTCAGTCAAACTCTTGTCCTGACTTGCTCTTGCAGGCCTGAGTCCTTTATATTTTATTCAGCCTCCCTTACAGACTCAGTACCCTGGCAAAACAGTTTCACAGTGTTCAGCTCTTCAAGCAGTTGTACTGTTTTGTGTTCTGTGGACTGGCTCAGGCTCTAGTGACAGATGTGACCCCTTTGAAATCCGGTCGGACAAATGGTGCATTGAAAGTTCATAGCTTCTGCAGTCTCCTCACTTAGAGGTATCTGGTAAAAGCCTGCAGATGTATCTAGCTTTGAAAATAATTTTACTCAAGTACTGCCTGCGTCTGTTTTAGTTAGTAAATGGAAATACTCCCTCTTTGTCTATTTGTTCACATTTTTTTGGGTCAATACACAGCCTCAGGTCACCATTTTTCTCTTCAGCTCTAGCGAAATGACCCAGTGAATCCACTCTTCTATTTTCTTTGCTGTTCTAACGCATATTAATCTGTTGAACTTGAATTCCGTAAACAAAGTGTCAGCCCCATCAGTAAAATTACAGGCATCTTTGCACCACTGGTCAATTAGCTGAGCTTTTCTTTAGGGAAGTACATTTTGACTAAGTAGTTCTTCGCCACTACACTTAAGAAATGTGCTAATGTTGTACTATTGCACCACTGACATCTTGGGTCAGTAACTTTGTGCTTGGAGACAGCCTTTTCTGGCACTTCTTTTGCTTGAATAACACAGATCGTACTAATCATAGTTCCACTGTCATTATCAAAAGCATTCTTTTACAGCTGCAGTTTCAGCAGCTTGACAGATGTAAACAGCTAGACATGGCTCCTTAAGTGGACACTTTATTATATGCTGCAGTAAGAATTTAATCGGATTTTACCATCAGCTAGTTCTACAAGTGTCATGGATAAGGTCAAGCACTTTTTTTGTTGTTTTTTTCTCAGATAACTTTTTCAACTTTCTTCTACAATTTTTATTAAACATGCAGTTTTGTAGAAGAACAGGAATATTTTGTAATAGTATCAGACTACTACTTTATCCATTGATTTCTGTTGCTACCAGAATTTGTGTTTCAGTGCTTTACATTGTATGTTCCTCTCTAAGACTGGGAAACACAAATTTGCTGCAAGGAGAGTGAGAATTGTTAAGTGAATTGTCCTGTTCAGTAATTTGAAGCAAATTCTAAGTCACAAAACAGTGGTTAGAAACTTGGCATTTATAGGGAAACTTCAGCATTAAATAAACATCTGAGAGCCAGGGGAGAGCTTGCTGATTTTTGAACAAATCCTTGCTGGTCTCTTGAGCACGTGTGGAAGTTGGCTTCTCTGTACATGAAGAGGAAGCCTTAAGTAAATAAAAGGTAAGCTGATATCCTGTGATACTGATGCAGCAGAGGGGCTGCTCCACTTGATTCTGCTCTTCAGCTGCAATACAGAATCATAGAGGACACATACAGAAATACATCTACCACAGTACTTCTAATGTATTACTTACGTAATTGCTGCCTTTTTCCACTTGATAAATGCTTTTCAACTGTTCTTTCTTCAAAAATATTTTAAAAACTGATACAATCGCAAAACAAAAAGGGGGAGAGAGTTTTAAGTCATTACTTTTTTTTATTGTGCTTGCATCTAAGTTCAGTAACTTTTTCATTAAGGAAACTGTTTCAGAAAACAATCATTTGGACTTCTTGTAAATGTATTCAAATATGAACGTATAATAGCATAGATACTCTGCAGAGCACATCATTAGTATTTTTCTATAGTGTTGTTCTGAGATTGCAAAAATGAATCACCTCAGTATGACTTGTGTGAAAAGAATAATCATTACAAATGTCTATTGAAAAGCATTTTAATTTTACATAACAATTTAACTTTTACTTTCATTCTCAATGGCAAGAAAAGCTTCAACATTAGTTTCTGTCTCTGTGAAATTCCGTTTTCCAACCAGTTGCTCTGCCTGAGGGTACAGTACCTCACTGGCTTGAGCCAATGTAAATTGTTTCTGCCCTCTTCCAAACTGAACAACCCTCTTCTGCCAGCTCTGACATGCCTGATTCCTCTGAGAGCTGCTTCAGGGAAATAAAATGCATAAAAAATGTGTTGTTGTTTGTTTGTTTGAAGTTTGCATCACCGTGGGATCAACAGACTGTTCGTATAAGGAAAAAAAAAAAAAGGATGGACTCAAGTTGGGGAGAAACTGCTTAAGTGATTATGGTACTGCAGCCTAACACTTAGAGCAGTATGGCTTTAATTTGTGCATGTGACACCATAGTAAAAGAAGAGATTGTTATGGGAATTGCTTACATTATATATCCAATGCAGGATATTAAACACTAAGAGGTTAGGGAATGAAAGGCACTTGGTGAACCATGCCACTTTAATTTTTTGTGTTGGGTGTTTTTCTCTTATTGTTGATCCTGTCCAAATAATAGTAATGCTTACATTGATGTAGTGCCTTATTTTTAACTAAAAGAAAAAAGTCAAAACCAATTTAAAAAAAAAAAAAAAAAAAACCCAACAATGAATTAAAAAAACTGCAGTGCAATTAAAAAGCCTGTACTATTATTACAAACAGGACTGGTAGAATTGCTTGTTAGAATCGTCGTTAAGAGTTAGGTTTTAGTTTAAGTTCTCTCACCATTAATGCCAAGCATCTGCCTCAGATTGAGTTATTTATTTATTTATTTATTTTCCCCAAAACTTCAGCCAAGAGTTCAGTGGTTTACAAGAACAAAGCTATGTGTGGGGGGGAGGGGAGGAGGGGAAACATGGATTTTCTTTTGTTTAAAAACAGTTACTCTTACTTGAGAAGTGCTGATACCCTCATGGAACTTGCCAAGAACAGAACTTGGGAGATCTGAAGAAAGTCTGTGGTTGATTTGGTGGAATGTCAAGTCAGAAATGTTACAAACAATGCTTGTGATGAGGAAGGACTTGATGAATCCTTACAGTTAATGCTATGAAAATTGTTATGCTCTAGGCCTGTACTGTGACAGAGCCCTTCTTTCCTTGTGATTGCAGATCCTGAGCTGCAAAAGTTTGATCTGGGCAAAGTGTAAGAGGTCTGGGTAGGGACACTGTCTGTCTTTGTGCTCTCAAAATGCTTCATCCCCCTTCCTAGCTGCAGGAGTGGTTTCTGGAAAATGAAATTGCTTCAGTGGATTAAAGGAAGGACAAAAACTAGAGAGCAAGATGTGGAACGAAGTGAGCAAAATGAAAATGAAGCAGGAAAGTGTGGTCTGAAAGCTAGCAAGGGCAAGAGTTGGTCTGGGGATGGGTGGGAGAGGGTCAGGCTTTCTGTGTAAGAAGGAGAGCAGAAATGTAGGGAAGGGTCTGCCTGGAGGTGGTGTGGAGGAGGAGATTAGGGTGAGTGTTCGCCGAAAGGTAGGAATCTTGGGGAAATAGCACTGAGGTCTATGTCAAGGACATGTCTTGGGACTGAGACTAAGACTGGAATAACAAAATCAGCAGAAATGTGTAGGGGAGCACATTTGGGTTTAGGTCAATTTCTGATAGAAAGAGGGTTTCAGGCCTAAGCAGGTTGGATCTAGAAGTACACAACAAAATAGGATATGTTTTTTGTCAAAGCATGGAATGTAGAGTGGTCCTGTAGCAGAGGACTGTGAAGTGAAGTACATGATGATGAAACCATTACACAAATTAGGAACAGGTCTGCTGCGATGTCTCCCTGCCCCAAGGCCCTCTGTAATTGGGTAGAACCTTCCTGTTGACATGAATGACTACAGATTCAGGCCCAGCTGCTTTCCATTTTAATTCATGATTTTAATTCTTGTAATCTGCAGCTGAATTGTTTGGTGTACCACGACTCTGGGACCTGTGTTGGAATGATGACATTGCCAGTTCTCTTACTGGGCTGTTATAGTGCTTTTCTTATATGCACTCATCTTCAGTGAATTCTCAGTTGGTGGTGTGTACGTGCCAGTGGAGAATCTAATTATGCATTATCCACCTTAAATCTTTTAAATCTCACTTATTTTTGCAAGAACTGAACTTGTCAATACTTGTGCTTCTGCAT
This sequence comes from Tragopan temminckii, assembly GCA_028571105.1. Taxonomy (NCBI): domain Eukaryota; kingdom Metazoa; phylum Chordata; class Aves; order Galliformes; family Phasianidae; genus Tragopan; species Tragopan temminckii. The sequence goes on along the minus strand of JAOWBP010004343.1, from coordinate 3,943,646 downwards.
TTTCAATGATGAGTTTAACATAGGATTTCTTTTGTGTATGCTTTGCTCTTCTAATGGATACCCTGATATTTGATTTTGTTTCATTGCTCCTGATGTGCAGTAGTGGACTGATTGGACTGAGAAGATGCTTTTCTTTATGTAATTTGGGATTTGCAAATGAACCATACAAAGTATGGGAAGCGTGAGTGGAAAAGGCTGCACATTTTCTGAAGACAGCTGTGCTATGAAGTGCTTGCCTGAAGAATTTCTACGTGAGGCACTTTGGCAGCACACATGCCTAACGTAATTGTAAAGCCTGTGCCTCTTGTAAAAGCTGATGTGACATTACATGAGTTGGATTATTCTTGACTAGTCTCTTGTGACTGTCCTGGTATGTCTTGAGATTCAAATATATACAATAATGACAGACCTTACTGTTTAAAAAAAGTGTTCTATTTGGAAGAGTGACTCTAATAGTTGTTTTCATCTTTTATGTTTTCAAAAAAGATGGTCTTATGTGAGAAATACTATTGAATTTCTAGTGCTTTTAAATGCCTTCATGATTCTGTTGTTCATAATCATCCTGTCAATAACTTCAGAAAGAAACTATTAAAAGAATTCATAAATTAACGTACTCTCTTCCTATATACTCTTGTTCTTCTGTCTGCAAAGGGAAGATAAAGATGTATATATTTCTTAGTGGGAATAGCAAGAAATAGTAAGCAGGGCTCCCAGGTTTCTTTAATTCTTCCTCCAGCTGTGTGTGTGTGTGATTGCTTAGGTAACTTCTCTGATTTCATTTGCTCATCTGTCAAATGGGAATTACTGTAGCACTTACTTTCTGATTATCTTTCTGTTATTCATAATATGAATGAAAAAAAAATTAGGAGGGGGTAAAACTGCAAGTTCTTTTTACAAGATTTGCAACTGGTTACAAAGCAATATGAATTATTACTGTCTCTCTTATTTTTTTTTAAACCAAAAATACCCTCCCTGATATAAGATCAGCATCACCTGATGGTACTCAGTAATTCACTAGATAAGTTCATTAGTCGTATTTTTAGATTGAATCTGTAAGCTAATGTATCAGCAAAACGGCAGAGTGAATTTTTCCAACTCTGTGTGAAACAGTAGAATCAGTATATTGTTTTCTTTTCATCTGGAGCATCGTGAGCAGTTTGTGGGTGAAAGTAGAGTGCTGGCCTAGAAAGGCAAATGCTGGTCTGGAAAGATGTATAATGCAATGTCAATCTGGAAGGTCTTATTTCATTACGTTATATACCATTATTCGATGAATCACAGATTCATGATGTTTCCAGGGCTATTTAACAGATTGAAGTTGGATATCACTGTGTTTCAGGCTCAAAGGTTTAAAATTCCTCAAAGCTTCAGGCTTCCATTGAACTTTAGTCTTGGTTTTGAAAATTCATTTAGAATTAAATTAGCTGTAGCAACAGAACTGTTACACTTTAATAGGAATCATCAGATGACATTTAAACATGATCATGTAGTGCTGCAACGTCAAAACTGGTTTGAGGTAAAAATCATGCCTTCAGGCAGTGTTGTTCAAGAGGGTCACAAAATGCAAACAGTTTATCTGAAGATTTCTTATATTGGTTTGTTTTTGTGTTTATCAGGAGGAGGACCCACATTTGTCAGTTGAACATGAAGTTCAGAATGTCTATAGGATTTTGGAACCTGACCTAGACCCTGAAAAGGATCTCATCTTTGTACGCTGAATCAAACTAACAGTGGTCCAAATACACCTGTATTTTAGGAATGTTCTGATCTTTTTTGTACTGCGTGTCTCTTGTGCACGGTCTTTGTTTGTCATTTAATAAGATTATGTCAAATTGAAGCCTTAGACCGCTGTGCACTCGTGACTTTTTATAATTCATTATTTTACTGGAATTTTTTGAAATTAAAAATTGAGTTTTAGAATTTGTACAGGGAATAACTACGAAGACGCTGGCATAAGTTGTTAGCTCATCAAATCTCAGTTCCTTTGTAATTAAGGAAATTCTGCACCATGGGCACTTGGTGGTCAAGTTAAAATTTGTCTACTTATTTCAGTAGGAGCCTCGCCATTCATCAAGATTTCAGCCCACATATGTCTTAGTCTGTATGTACCTAACAATTCATGGATGCTTGGTAAAGCATCTTTGTTCTACCTAACTTTACCATGTGATTTTTCTTCTTATGAAAAGAAACAGATTGGATGGAGAGGACACTTCTAGTGCTGCTCATGGGCAAAGAGTAGTTTTGTGTGAATTCTTTTCCAGCATTTACATATATTCATTTGCTGGAAGAGAGAAGCTAGTTCAAGATGCCAGATCTAATTTGGCACTGCTAGAGACTGTCAGAGTTGAATTGACTTTGGACATCTTTTTATGCTAATTAGTCTGTTTGTAAGTGGTAGATGCTGTTTGAAAAATACTATTTTGACATCCTTTATAGGAGAATGTTTAGAACAATTCCTTGGAATCTGTTCAAATTTTTCAGAAAACATTTAATCAAAATAACATGACTGTTACAAGTAATGGAGTTTAAATACACTTATGCTTTTGTATTTCTTTGGGGTGAAAACTATGATAAAATACAACTAGAGCTCTATTATTTCATCCCTCATCTTGCAATAGCCCTGCATGGGCTTTCAGGAGGCACAGAGAGAGGCTCTGACATTTTGGTGGAAGTTCTGGCAACGGTTTTTGTTTATCTCTGACTTTATCTCCTAACACATAACTTCATCCTTTCTGTCTTCGTCTCACTTTTGGTACTCCTAGATGTTAGTATTCTTTTCAACTTGGAATAGCTGTCTGATACGAAAGAGAGATGGTAGTAAGGAAGGGCAATATTTTCATTGGTAGTCTAAAGAGTTCTTCATGTTGTTTGAGGGTTAAAACTCACTTCAGTTTGGAGTGTCAATATCAATGCACTGATTACTGGCAGAAGTGATCTAGATAATAGTGTGTGCTGCTCAGGTGTGTGATTCATCCAACCAAACATGGATGTCTGCTTTAAAGTAACTTGTTTTGTGGGCTTCCATTGAAGGTGTTGTCTGTACCTTTCCTACAATAGGATCACTAACTCATCTATGATGTGAATGCTGATGTTATAGCACTGTAAGTGTAAGAGAGATTAACTGAACTCGTAGAGACTTCAGTGAGTAGATAGACACACCTGGAACCTCTAAGTGGTCACACTCCTTAGAAACTGTTTCTGTTTGAGCTCTAACTTAGGTTTATAGGCTACTGGAGTACTGTGTTCCCTCGCTCAAAGGTAAGAACTGTTTCCAGAGGATTATTCACATTGATACGGTGTTTTGAACTCCAAAATACAACCAAAGCAACCATTAGTATTTCTTTACATTGAGTGCTAGAGGTCCTAGCTGGAAAGATCAGTTCTGTAACTTCTTATGGATTTGGGTACTCAAAACAGTAAATCTAACATATACCATCTATAGTGGAAATGCTGAGTGATGGAGCACCTGTTGGGAAGGCAGGGCCAATCCAGGGGAGCTCAGGTGCAGGCAATGTACCTGAGGGACCAGAAGGGGTGGAGCCAGGATTCAGCCCTTCCCAGACCTCATATAAGGCTTGGCAGGGGAGGTGAGGGATCTTTTGCTGGAGATTCCTGCGTGCCTGAGGCCTTCTGAAGGTAAGCAGCAATTTTCCTTTATTTCTGTGTCTGCTGTATTTGGGTTTGTTCTCATTTGCTGTAGCTAGGGAATTTGTCACCCTGCTATTATTGCTGTACTTTCCATCACATTTATAGTGTTACACCATCCAAACTTCCACCCTCTTGAAACCAAGTTGTGGGTTGCTGTTCTCTGGTTGTATTCATTTCTGACAGTTTTTGAAGACATATCTTTGGGTTTTTATTGAGATTTAAGTTCTATGCTAGCATGCTATAAATGCAATTAACATTATATATGAGTTCATTCTGAATACACTTTTTCCCTCCCCTCCCCCAGCATTTATAACTTTCAACTAAAAATGAAATCAAACAGTGTAAGTTCTAAGGAAACTGTTTTGAAGAAATAGAAAATGTGAACCACATGGAATACTCGGAATGCGAAGACTTAGTTTAAGAAGTCTTTCTTCATTGGAAAAACTAACTCTAGTAGGTTTACTAAGCAATATTTCAAAGCAGTTTGAGATGAAAAGTCTGTGGTGTAATTCATTGCATATGTGATAATTCCTACTGGATCAGTATTATATCGAAAAAAGGCAGGGGAGTAAAATTCTTTTTCTGGGGGGCTTGAGTGGTATTTTAAGGAACAAGATTACTTGCAATTTTTTCTGAGTGGCAGATATCTGCATATCAGAACATCAGATATAGAATAATTGGTCAGCACCATACAGTATAATACCTTTTTTAAGCGGGGCTTTCTCAAGCTGTAACACTTTTAGCTGAAGTTTTCCAAGCTGCATATTTTCTGACTGATTTGAGAAAGTTTCTGTTAAGTGGTTTGGTTGTTTCCAAGAACAAATCCAGCTAGAAATTGAGTTCTAGCCAGCAAGAATAATTTCCCTGAGTAGTACTATTTGGGTTAAATCCTGCAATTTTCACTGTTAGAGGCGAAGATAAATGGTGTTTTCCTTAATCTCTTTCTGAAGCGATGATGAATAAAAATGAATACTAGCATTCACACGTAAGTAAGATTCATGACTGCAGATAACACCTGCAAGCATATCCCTGCATTTAAAAAAAAACAAAACAAAAAAAAAAACCACATAAAACTGGGATAAGAATGTTTTTGAAACCATTTAACTTTTGGGCAACTTTCATGAGAATTCTATTCTAAGTCGCTGGAGTTCTGAATCTGAAAATTGAGTTTACTCTATTTTTAATATAAAATCAAGAGGATGACAGCTATGTTGCTATGTGAATCTTGTCCTTGTGGAGCACGCGATCTTAGACAAGGAGATGTTTCTCTTTAACTGTCATAAGCTATCATGGGACCAATTTTTAGGGCAAAAACTGAAGCTACAGAAGCTTTCTTCCGTGCTCTCAGAATGTCTCATTCCTTTGTTCATTTCTGTGCTGAGCAAGGATGGAAGCAATCTCTATGGATGAAAGGGGTTAAGGAACAGGTGGTTGTTTATGGCTCTGCTGTCTCATTCCATGCACAGGATGGATAGCTTTCTGGGGGGAAAAATAACTTTGTTGTTGTTCTGAATGAGGTTATTGTCTGTGGACTTTCGCTTCATTTGTTACAGAATCTGGAAGGTGCATAGATGTAATGGGCTCAGCGTGAGTTTAACTTCTGAATCCATACAGGGAATTTTCGTCTTTTTTTTCCTCACTTGGTGTTGGTGACAGCATCCTGGAACGTATTTTCAGTAGTCCATTGAAGACCATGTGACTGCCCTTGTGAGCCAAATGCAAACTGCAGAAGAAAGATAGGTAGGGGATATATGATTCTGGACATGTTATGTTATCACTCAAAAACTTCCCTAGGCATTCAGGGCTCTGCTTTCTGAATCCCTGCTTTATTCTTACTTTCTATATCCAGACGTGCTAGTTAGGTTTGCAGGTTAGCTTGGAAGCAGCAAAGAATGAAGAAAGATAAAGTTGGTTAAAACAGTTTAGAAGTATTTTGGGGAATTATTTTCTATTCTTGTTCCTGCCACGGAGTTAATGTGATACTTTAAGAAAGCAGATTTTCATGCCATACTTTTACATTTTTTAGACCTGTCCTTACAGTAAGCAAGAGATTTGCTCTGAGTTAACACTAATACTGTATTCTTCAAGAAATAAGGCCATAGGCTCTCTAAATGAGGAGTTTGTATTAGCAGATACTTCTGAGTTAAGTTACTAATTTAGCTGTGATGCAGTTGTGCAAGTAAATGAGTTAATATTTTTTGAAATGCTCTGTATGATGCCATGAAAAGCAACATGAAATTACACTGGAGTAGTAATAGTTCAGTGCAACACTTAAGTATTGTCTTGGATTATTACGTAGGGTTATACATAGTGATAAAGAAATGGTGAGCTGCTGTCTATTCTTTCAGCCTTAGAAAGAATTTATTTGGAAGCATGAATGTCATTAAAGGCTGTATCTGAATGCATATGTATGTGGGCATGAATTAAGTTAAGTCTGGATTTCCTTATTACTTTTTTTAGTGCTTTACTTGGCAGATGTAACATTCTTTTTTTCTTTTTGTGAAGAAACCTTCTGGCTCATTGTAGGCTATTCCTGCTGCTTTTTAATATCCTTTGAGATTGATTCATGAAGTGCCAACATCTTGAACTGTGGAAAAAGAGTAAGATTTTAAAGATGCTGAATACATGGGAATGGATTTGAACTCACTCTTTCAGTGCCACTTTAATCTGAAAGAGGCATCTTGTGATTCAAAGAACTTTAGCTGTTAAGTAAGGCCATTAACTCCATCAGTTCTATTTTGATAACTACTCAGCATTAATTATCAAAGAGTGTAAAGAGTGTTTGGATCTGGTTTATTGAAATATTCTAGGAAACTAGATATTTCTTGGTTAACTTTTCAGTATGTCAGTATGTGAAAACTACTTAGAGGAAAGATTTCTCCAAATAGATGACTGTCACTAACACAAAAGCATTCTTGAATTCAAATGACTTGATTTTAGGGTAGGTAAATGCACATTTATGTTTCACTAGCTTGAATTGCAGAGAATGATATTGTGAAGAAACAAAAGAAATTGAGTGGAGTAGAGACTGAATGTATTTGCGGGATTTTTAATGTAGTAGTTAATATTTTGAGAATGGCTTTTTCTGTTTGTTACTGTAGCAAGAACTCCAGTGAGCTGACTGTAAGGGACACTTTTAGCTTCTGAAGGTGATAATATCCTTCAGAAGGTAGCAGATGCTCCATTAATTCACTGTTTTCCCGGAAGAGGGAAGAATTAAATATTTAGAGAGGAAATCAGAAGTGTCTTTTTAAAGAATCAGAGGTCCATTTGATGGTTATAGAGTTCCTGAATACTTTCTGAAGTGCCCATCTTTGCCCTGTGTGATTATATTTTCTTCTATTTACTTGCTCTTTACCAGCAAAATTCAGTGCAGAAGATTACCTTAGCTGGTAAGCCAGAATTTTATCCTAGTATACTTTTGGTAAGAGGGCTATCTGGAAAGTAAAATGCTTTGTGCCCTTTTTTGTTTTCACTGTTACCACAGACCTGTTATTTGTAGTTCAGATGAATAGTTTCTGGAACCTGTTTAGTTTCCTTAGGCTTATTTTCTCACTTTTTTTTTTCCTTGTGTCATCTATTAAAAAAAAAAAAATGCTGAAGGAAATGTGGCATTCAAATAACTGTAACTGAGAACAGAAGTCTTTAATTTAGACAGTGCAGCAATGCTGTCTGTGTTACAGAACCACAAGCTTTTCTTTAATAGGCAGCATTGACCTGGAGGGTTTCTCATAAGTTCAGTGAGGTTGGATGCATCGTGGTATATTATGAAACCTAGACTGAAATGCAGAGTTTTAATACAGGTGGTGAATCCAGAAGCTCTGCTTTGTTCAAGTCTGGACTTGAATGAAGCACACGGGACTGTCTGCTCTGTACATAGAACCAAAAACAGTATATCACCAAAACAACGTCAGACAGCTTAATTTGCTGCTATTCCTGCTCAAGCTGCTCACATCCAGATTATATGTAGACACATCTGCAATTATCCTTGCTTTTGCCAATCCCTGGACATGTCCTCAAGAGCTGTGTAGACACAGGCATTGAACTCTGTTACCTGTGACAGCAAGTCCATCATTTCCATACGATGTGTACCAGGTGCAGATTTGGGCTTTGGCCAGAACAAAGTTTATTGCCTCTTATTTTATGCTTTGCTTGTTTTTTAAATGTGGCCATTATGTTGGCCAAGTACCCATAATAAATTATTTTTATGTATCTAATTCATTCTCAATGAAACACACCAATCCATTAAGGATTCTGCACTAAAAACTGTAGCTTGTTATGTGTTCTTGTGGTGTATGACATCAGTAGAATGCCACAAGTTAATTACATTCTTAATTACAGCTTTGTATTGAATTAGGGACCTATTATACATAGAATAATTGAAAACCTGCTGAGATCATGTCTGGTAACATCTAATTGTATCCCATAATTTTTTTTTTTTTTTTCCCCCTAAACTTTAAATAAATGCTGGTATTTCATTTAGCATGGTTTTAATTAATTGACAAGAGAAATGTAATTAGAGCTGAGACAACAGACCAACTATATTAAAATAATCACTCCCAAATTAATCACATTTTGGGGAACAATTAAGTTTCCAGAGCAGAAGCTGTTCTATTGCATTTCTGGAAAACCTTGGGCAGACACAGCTGAAGAAAGCATTTGCTGCTCATAGAAGAGGAGAAAGAACTCAATGTTCAGAGGCATTCAGAGTGCTCTTTCAACCTAAAGAAACTTGATATCCTTGTAGCTTCAGGCATCAGCGACTTAAGAATAGCACAGGAAGAGAACTGAAATCCCAGTTTTCCTGGGTGTTCAGAGGGATGAGATGTGACTGTATGGTACCAGTAACGCAAGAGACTACTGGTGACCTGAAGAGCTGAGGTGTTATCCCAGCTTTTCTTGACTCCAGTAGAATTACCAGCTAGCTGCCAGGAGCAGAAGAGTTTCACCTCAGCATCAGTGAATGCGTGTTATGCCTTGGGCTCCTTGAACTTCCTCTCCATGCTTTCCAAGGTGCACCTGCCTACATGGTTATGGCAGTATTCTGGAGGCTGCTTTGCCATCTAACATCCAGAGGGCTCTATTGCAGGTAACAGGAAAATGTTTTGTTTCGTCTTTTCCTTCTTTCTGAATATATTTGTCCATTCCTACCGCTGATATCAAGAGCAAGTTGTTAGCTGAATTAGGCAGGGATCTAGAAGTGAAAATGTTGATCAGTTAGTGAGATGGCTCAACAAAATCTTATCTGATCTTAGGCAGAACTACATTTTAAAGGAGTTATTTGATGTGCTTCTGAATAATATTTTTAATGACCATTTCTGAGGCTGAAATGCAAGCAGGAGGTTTGGATATGTCCCTATCTCATTTTTCTTTTATATAAGACTTAAGTTGCTTTTGGAAATGATTATTTTATATGCAATATATGTTATGTATAAAAGCTGTTTATTTTAACTGTAATAAAGCTTTAATTCCAGGATAGAGAATATCATTTTATTTTTTTTTTCCCCAGAAAGATTCATTTATTTCAGGAAATAGCTGTTTCCTGTTTGTAGCCTTAGTTATAGGATATAATGTTTGTCTAGTTGATATCTTCAAAAATTTTGTTAGCATATTTAAACCTATCTATATATAAATATGCATATGCTTTGTTTATAAATGAAGAGCATATGCAAAGATAAAAAATGATGCACAAGAGCAGGTTTCTGAGATCTCACTGTGCCTGGACACAAGCAGAAACACTGAGTACATCAACTGCAAACTGGCTGGCAGCCATAGCACATAGAATGAAGGGAATGTTTGCCTAAAAGACTAGATTGTGTCAGGCATGACTAAGCAGGAATTCTAGCTAAAATGTGTTAGCACATTGAATGCTTAGAGGAAAATAAGAACCTTTGTGGTCTTATCTTTGTTCACTTGAGATGAGATTTGATATTTTTTAATATAAAAATCAGGGAGGGGAAAAACCAACTGTGCAAAGTTCATTTCCTTAAAGAGAGCTGGTACAGGTGACTGAGTATTTTCTATGTCTGTGTTTCTCTTTCTTCTGGAATATGCAGCTTTTCTAATATCCTTATAGCTCATGAAGCACTGGACTAGCAGCAACTAAAGCTTTAATTATGCCCATGCACTGAACAGACCCAATGAGAGAAAGGGTGAGACTGCATAAAGGGGAGGACACTTCAAGAGAGTCAAGTGATGAAAGATAACAATAGCCAGGGCTTATATTTTCTTATTGTTTACTCTTGAGGAAAAGAGCTGTTCATATGCACGTTGCAGGATCTGCTTTCTTCAGAATTTCTAGGCACGTGGAAAGGGACCGCAGAGTCATAGCTCCTTGAAATACGTTATCCAACAGGTCAAATAGCAAAGAACTAACAGTATAACAGTATAAATTTTCTCCCTTTAGGTCCTTTCGTAGGACCTTTGTTTATGATGCACTAAGATATTACTTAACCTCATTTTTTTCCCAAGAAATGAGAAGAATTTGTGGGGAAGCATGTGATTTGTACTTCACTTTTTTGACTTTAAAAATACTTTCTTCCAGGAGGAGGTCTGTAGTAGTTGAATTGCGCTCTCACTAAGTAGGTGAGAACCTCTTGCTATAAGGTTTCTGAAACATCGTTCCTTTTAATCTATAAACGTGGAGGGTATGCCGCTGGCAAACGTTTTCCTGCTCATTTGATTGTTTATTCATTTTCTGTTATGGACTGTCATGTTCTTTCCTCAGTACTTCTCTTATATTAACCTTATTGGACATATATTCAAATTGGTGAACGGATAGCTGTATTCATGTTTATGTAATTTGGATAGATTTAGCATGTGAAAGACTACTACTCTGTCAAGGTTCTGGAAACATTTAGAATGCAGAAAACAGGGATGCTGAAGTCTCTCAAGTTATGTAGGTCACTTTGAAAGTAATGCCTTCTATTTATTTCCATCAGAACTACAACAGAGCACATTAACACTGCTTGATAGAGCAAGTTCTCAGCTGCAAAACATGATTTTCAACATAATCCCCACCATGGAGTGATTCAATTCCGTACCTTTGCTTCACGTACACTTCCATGTCAGATGCCATTCTGTCAGACTGCCTCTCTGCTGCCATCTGTCACATGGCAACAAAATGTACTGGCAGGAAGATTCAACCTCTACTGCCATCCCACCAACATCCATCTCTGGTGTGAGGGGCCAACCTAATAACATAGAAGGCATTACTTTCAGAGCAACCCTTGTAGACCGTGGGTCTTCATTTCCCA
>JAOWBP010004343.1:3919567-3932642 GCA_028571105.1 Tragopan temminckii | reverse complement strand
TGTGAGGGGCCAACCTAATAACATAGAAGGCATTACTTTCAGAGCAACCCTTGTAGACCGTGGGTCTTCATTTCCCATGTTTCTGGTAATATGGGAAAAGAAGATTAAACAACGAAGCAGACATGAAATACTGTTGTTTAGAATAAGGATATTTTTAAAAAGAAAGCGAAAACCAACAGCAGTGCTGTTGTTGGAGCTAGAAAGCACTACTGAGTGCGTTCAGCCTAGCCAGAAGTGAATGATTACTTTTGTTATCTCACTGGGAAAAGGCTAAATTACTTGTTTGTATTCTACGAATAGCAGGAGTCAATTGGTGGGAAATCATGTCAGAAACCTTATGTGAGACCTACCTGTGGGATTCAGAAAACAACACAAGAATTTTCTGGAAATGTGAAGTCAGAAAATGCATTACAGGAATGCTGGTTATGCATCACATATACATTGCAGACCAAGAATATTCAGTACTGAGGTAAAATTTACATCCAGGCTGCTTGTATAGAGCTCATGTTGTGATAAGCCTTGGTGGACAAAGTAAGGGGACTAGAAGCCTAAATTGGTGGAATTAACCAAGTTGACGAGTGATTCCTGGAGAATTCCTGTCTCTTGAAGGCTGTAGAAGTGGTTACATGGAATTAACTGACACTAATGGGCAACTGTCTTTCTCATCTTTCTCCAGTTTAGCTTAAGCCTTCCATTTTTCAGTGATAATACTAAATGAAGTATCAGTTGGACAGCAGCCAGGTGTCGGCGCATGGCAGAAGGTTTTAATTCTGCTTTTAGCAACTTGATAAGTGGTGTGCTAATATAAGCACAGCCTCCCTTCTCAGTTGGACAGCTTGAGAGTGAAGATGAGCATGACACTGCCGTATCATCGTGTTTTGTGTTAGAGCTTGTTAAAGCTCTAATTGTTACAGCTGTCTCTGTAACGTGTTGTCTCAGTATTATAACATCTATTTGATTATATGCAATGACAGTAACTAGATAATAATTATCTGTGAAGACTTTGCCTCTCAGATATGTACGTTTTTCCCTGTTCTGTTCATACACTAATGCTGCTCAGAATTCATAAAGGCTGATGTCCTCTTCCGTTCCCCTCCAGTTTCAGCACAGAAGGCTGTGTTTCTGAGAAACCAAGTGCATTTACCTGCTTTATCTCTGAGATTCCATCACTTCTTCAGATGCATTTCAGCCTCAGTGTATGCTGTAACTTGTGTCCAAGTCAAGCTGATGGTGCTGTAGTATGTGCATCTGATGGTTAGTATAGGTGTGATTTCAGTGAGGAAATTAAAAGTAGAATGGTTCTGAAGCACAAATGGCCTGATGTTGGTGTTTTGATATTACCTGAAATAGTGCTTTCTAGCTTTCTTTTTCATTCCCAGCAGATTTTAACCCCATCTACTCTTCAGCAAATCTTTGTGCTTGAGTTTCTTTGTAGTTTTAGAGGGGAAATGTTTGTTTGTTCTGTGGCTCCTAAATTTAAGTGTGGTTTTACTGTGAATTGCTGAGGAAAGATCAGTGCAGAAAAGTAGTGACTCTTCCATCTTCAGACTGCTTTTGTTTTGGAACTGTGGTATACAAATTAGAGATGAGCCTCCGGGTAGTTTCTCACATTTTTGATATTGAGTTTTCAGAATGAGTTTGGATTTTCACAGAATTGTGTGGCTCTGCTTGAATGGAAAAAACTGTGTCTAGAAGGACTGGCTGTTAGTGCTGGATGGATGCACGGAAGAACATGCTGCCCTTTGGACTCAGTTACTTGATGCAACACCAGACAAAGCTGTGACAGTGTACTCGGAAGCAGTCTCAATGAGTCCTTCTCCAGGATGCTGTTTGTCAACTGAATTTAGTGCTATGGCTCCTCTGATCAGTGGATAGATTTTCCTCCAAATCTTTTTTTCCCTACCCGACTGTTTTTCCATAGCAGGTTTATTAACTGCTGCCTGAGTTGTTTTGCTTGATGTTAGGGGAGGAGAGAAACTGATTGTGTCCCTAGAACTAGTTTAACTGAAAAGCTTTGGATAATTCCTCAGTCTTTTAAGATGTGGCCTTGACTTAAATGATTAGTGTAAAAGGTTTAGAGAAGACTTAATATTTAAGGCTCTGTTCTGCCCTTACTTGTACCCACGCATCTCTCTGGATTTTCACATTCTGCATCTCCCTCCTTCCCTTTCTGTATTCTCCCCCCACTCAGATTTCACAGGGTTGATATTCTCTTCTCCAGCAGTTGGTGAGCATCCAGGGAATGCTGCCAGTTTCGTGGGAACAGGGGAAGGCAATGTGTAGAAGGGAGTCTGATCCTGTACTATTGATATTTACCACCACATTAAGATCAAAATCCTAATGACCTCTAAAATAATTTGGTAGTTGCTTACAGAAAGGTACTCATAAATGAGTAGTTTTGTTAGTGTGTGACGCAGTAACAACTGTGTTGGGAATGGAAACTGTATTTGTGTCCACTGCTGATTCTCAATACAGACTTGTAAGTATGTGATCATTTGTTGGTTCCTTCTAATTCTTCACTGGTCTATGACCTGTGGTAGAAACGATGAGAAAAGAGGTGGTGTATTGTTTGTAAGGATTCTGAAAAGGCAACAAGGATGCTTATTGACAATGATTTCCATCTGACTGGGATAGACTGTGGTACCACTGTACCTGGTGTGAAGGCGTCACCATCCTCGATAACTGTTTCAACTCTGTCTTTTTAAAACGATTGCTGAATTCTACTGTTATTATGATCCTATTTGCCATCTGTGACAACAGTGTAACTGGGAACTGTTCAAGGTGAAAACCTCACTCAGCCTGGAATTTATTCTTTTATGTTCCCAAGTGTAATGTGCTTGCTAATGAAGTCTGAATTCAACGTAGAGAGGGCTTGGTCTTCTCCATTCCCCTGAAGTATTTCATTCATGTGTGCTTTTCACTATTACTTGTATAGCTACACTGAATTTCATCTATGCTAAGTGGATTCCAGTTATTCCCTGGGCCTTTAACTCTTCTTTCAGAAGTTTATGTATCAAGGTGCATGTTTGATGCACTTTTAAGGAAAGTCTGTATCCCTTGGTGTTAATATCTTTAACATATGAAGGTATTGGGTAATGTAGGCATGATTGGATTGGTTAACATTTGGCAAACTCTGTACGCATAGGCAAGGTATCAGTCATTCAGTGAAAATTGTTTAATTGATCAGGTGTATTTTTTCTTACTGACATGTGCAGTGATGACTCAAAAAGATGAGAATGTTGAGTGATTTGATTTTGATTCAGACTAATTGCATTAGAGTTAGCCAAGCAGAATGTACAGCTACGTACCTTTTGCTTCTCAGCGTTTTCTGACAAGTGTTTTGTCATGTGAACCAGGCCTTCTCCTGCAAACTTTAGAATTATGATTTAGAGAAATGCTGAGTATCCACATCTCACCAAACTGCCAAGTCCAAAAAGCCCTTTAAAAGAGCATTCCTGGAATTTTTTAGAAGGGCTCTTTGAGCATACTCTGGTTAGCGCAGTGATGCTTTTGTTAACCACTGGCTGTTCAGATGCCCACAACCACTGGAGTGATGTGCGGTGTGACATGGCCAGATGCAGGATGTCATCTGGAAGGATTATCCCATGTGTCACTTGCAAGAAAATTAATCTAATTTCTGTTCTGAGATATCAGCTGAGCATGTAGTTTGCAATGTGTTTTGTTATGATCTCTGTCCTACCACAATAGCATCGGTGTGCAGGAGATAGAGGAATGGTGTGTTGATTATTGAAGATGTGGAAGGAGTTCTACCTCTGAAAAGCATAGAGGACTTTTTATAGCAGCCACGAAGGGCACAGCATTTGTCTGATGATTCACTACTTCTGCCAACTTGTAGTTTAAACGTGGGTTCTCTTTATTTAAACAGATTGATAGTTCTGAAGGAAGCAAATTTAAAAATGAATAAATAAATCCTTTCAGCTTGGGAGTGTTGCCTTCTTTCCAGCTGTGCAGAAAGTGAATTTGATTGCTTTCATTTGTTCCTTTGTGGAATTCATTTGTTTCCTTGCAGTTACTGACTTTTTCATTATAATTTTTTTCTTAGTTACTAATTGACATTTAAGTTCCCTCTCGATCTTTTATGAAATTGAATCATGCTATTCAGGAAGAGGAAAAGGAAAGATTTTCAGACTGCTCCCTCTATATGCCCTAGGTTAACTTTGTATCATCCTTATGCAATTAAACATTTGTTGCTGCTAAATGAAATCACCTGGGAAGTGGTAGAATTTGTGAAGCTGCTGAAGACTATGCAGAGCTCTAGAGTTGATGCTGAAAGGTAGTGGGTGAGCTCTGGGAGGGTCTGACATCAGGAATCCCAGAGCCAGAGAGGGTCAAATGAGTGCTTGGGGATGTGGATGATAAGCTACATTCAAGTCACGCTTTAAAGTAAGATGTATGATAATTTATTTGGCTCTTCCCAGGTTGGTACTTAAAATAAAGTAATACCTAAACTGATGACTGAGTAAGCATGGTTTAGTGTAGCATTGGTGTGGGTCAACTTGCTACAGAAGTCATAATTTTCTTCCTTTCATAACAGGAAAAGGCTTCATTTTATTATGCCATGATATGTCAGGGAAAACAGTACATTAATTTAACTGATCACTTTGTATTTTCAGCTTTAGAAATGTCATGCTCAAATTGCTTTCTGACTTTTCACCAAGCTCCTTCCCTTTCTGCAAAAATGTGTGTATGTATGTGTATAGTATATAAACATATACGTATAGCATAGGAAATATTTTGGTGAACTGACTTTATGCCTGACTTGTATTTGGCATGCATGAGTTATGTGAGAATCCGTTCTTATGATGAAGGGTGGCAGGGATGTTACTTCAGGTTTGTTTGCTTAGTGATGCACTGGTTTACAGCCAGAAGGGATGAGGAATTGGAAGGTTGCTTTTGAACTCAGTGACAGATTGCCAGGGGAACGAGAGCTATAAAGCCATTCATTTGGCTATCCTCTGGGGAGAGTCAGCCATCCATCCAGCTGAGTCAGCTAGAGCAATAAGGCAGGAGAAACCTGCCAGCCAACCACTTAGAAAATGTGCTAGCTGCTTTTGGGGATTAATTTTGTTAATCAGATTAGTTTAACAAGGTTCAAGAAGAGAACTGAAGATGTGGTCGCAAGAAGAAGTAACCTCTGTAAAAGAGAAATGGCTAGTGACAACAGGTATAATACCTAGTATTTTCTAATGTCTAAGACAGTTCAAGTAATAGGCATTTAGCTGCATGTTTCTTTATTGCAGTGCTGTTATGCTTTCATGTCAATACCTGTACATGGATCAATTTGAAGTGGTTGACACAAGTGGGTTTTGAATTCACTTCTTCCCACCTCTTCCCATGTTGCTTTCTTTCACATCACTTCTTTGTACAGTTAAGCATTTCTCACAAATTACCCCATTTCCCCCCAGGCTCATGTGCTTTAGGAAGACTCCTAATACTTTTATGTGTAAATGATGAGAAGGGTTGTGCTGGACTCCCTGTCACTTTTTTTATTCTCCAAGGAGGAGATGTTGGGAATTTGCAAGCTAAGGAGAGTGACGCTTAGAAATGGGCTTATGAACTCAGCAGAAACTACACTGCAGAAACTGGTCTCCTAAAATCATCAAAAACATGACTTTTTCCATAAGAAAATAGAGAGCCAGAGCTGTAAGCTATTGATCAACTGCCTGGTTTATCTGTATCACTTGTAAAACCTTGTGTACAAATGCCAAAAAGGTATAGCTGGAGGAAAAAATGATAACTGTTAATATTGAGGGAGCCCTTTGATTTATGTCAATTGAATCTGAGGTTATATGAAAAATCTGTGATATGGAATTTAATTATTTAATGATTTCTCTAGTGGAAAAAGCTTTTTTATTGCTGTCTCTTGAATATTGTGATCAACTGTAAATAGTGCTTAAGACAATTGAGGCATTCGTACAACTGTTTTCTGTTCTTGGTGATGTGAACCTGATTTCAGTAACCTGTTCAAATGCTTCCTGGCAGACTAAATCATGTCGTGTTCTTCATTATACACAATAACACTGAGCGTTTCAGTAGAAATTGGTATAGACTAATGCACAAGTTGGAAGTATTTTGAAACTTCTATTAATATTAGGAAGCTCCCTTTTTTCCTTCAAGACTTCTGGGTTGCTTGACATCTGAAAGTATGTTCAGCCTGAGACACTATTATTACTTTTGCCCTGTAAGAAACTAATGGCTGATGCTCTGTGTTTTGATGAATTAGCCATTAAACAGTAATGGCCTAAAATCTTTGATTAAGGTAACTCTCTGAATTGTAACAGTTGTTGCTTGTGAAAAAAATATCTTGTCAATAAAACATCACTGTACACTTGTTAAGAAAAAATATTAAAATCATTCTTGTTACTGTACAGTCTTATACCTTAATCGTGGTTAAATTTCTGCTGTAATATTAAGAATTTAATCTCAACTTCTTTTCATGAGGATGACTTTCTCTGCTGCAGAGGATTTTGAAAAAGCAGACAAAGAGCTGCCAAACAGAAGTTGTGTTCTGTGAATGCAAATAGGTTCTGCACCGTAATTAGTGACATTTCTCATGCTGAACTGGAGGCCCTGTATTTTCATGGGAAAATCCGTTTGATGTGTACCATCCCTAATTTCTGCAGTACTGAATAACCAGGCTTTAATTCTGCTGTAATGAACCATGTGTTAATGCTACAGCCTTCTGTCCAGCCAGAAGCCAAAACACCATGTCTGACTTTGTAATGAATCTCACAGTCATCGTGTTGACTCCGTGGGTAAGCTTTTGTTCCAGATCTGTCCTCAGATATTGCTAGTTTTCACTGAAACCTACAACACATCCTACATTTGTGCTTGGGATTACTCAGTTTACTGACTTCCCAGTGAAGGGTGAATGCTTCATACCCTCGAGGGTGTTTCCTTGTTAGTTTTCAAACAATGGAATGTGGAACAGTGGAACTGACTAGAGCTGTTCGTATTGGGCAGTTTAGGTTTTTATTTATAGTGTTATGGTGTTTTTTCAGTTCTGTTCCTTTAAGATAGGAGTTGAACAGAACTAGCAGAGAGATGCAGGTTTGCTGTGTATCTCTAGATGGAAAGGATTATTTGTGCAGCCACTTGTTCTCAGAGGCCTACCAAGAAACATTTGTTGTATTTTCTGATTGGTAACACTGCTTTTTTTTTTTTTTCCTGAGACTTTTCTGCAACCAGATTGATTTATTTATTCATTTTTAAATTGCAAACAGAACATGTTTAGTTTTGCCTGCTGACAGCATGGGTAGTTAGATCCAGGGAGATACCAAGTGGGTTCATGGGCAGCTCAGTACTGGAAATGACATTGCAATCCCAATCAAATGTGCACAGCCTGAGTAAATAGGATCCTTCCTCTCCTGCATAAAAAGTGCATGAAATGTGCTCTTCGAGCTGCTGCCATCAGCAGGTCTGCATGCTGTGCTTTCATGGAGTGGTGGCCGTGCTGTAATCCCACTGAGATGACTGTCGTGGTGGCTGGGAGAGACCTTGAGATTGCCCACATCTCGAGTGCTGGCAGTGTGCTTTGCAGACTGTATGAGCTGTACAGAAGTGCTGTTACTGGCTCTCACTGGATGTAGGTAAAGAATGCGGATGCAAACTGATGTCCACCGTAACTACTGGTCGATGAGATAGCTTTCTTCGGAGTTGTGTTGATTTGCAGGCAAGTGTGAGTAGCACTGTAGGTTTACCTCTAGAGTCTAACCTAATTCAAGTGCACACTAGCCTTCTTTGTCTGCACAGCTTATCTCCATTAGCATAGTTGTTACTCCTGAGAGTATGTGTTCATTCATTGCGTCTCAGTGTGGCAGTCAAAGAATTAATTACTCTGAGAAGGGACAGGCCTCTTCTAAAGAGTTTCACAACTTCAGCTTTTAATGGATCTCCGTCCCCTGCTGAGGCTGCACCGCAGCTTGTCAAAGCATTCGAGGCGGCTGCACGGGTCAGCGCTTCCCAATGGAGGGACACTGTTAGAGGAACCGTGACACTGGTTCCTAAGGCTGATTTACTTGGAGCTGGGGGAAGGGATATTGTAAGCTTTCGGGTCATTGTTCACAGGAAGAGGATTTTGAAATTCTCATTTGAGAGATGGGGAAGAAGAGTGCTGTACTTAAACACAGGTTACTTGTACGTTCGAGCATTAACCTCACTCGCAGGCTGCTTTCTGAACTGATTGTCTAAATGGTCTGTCGGCAGTGGTGCTGGATGTTTGTTTCATTATCTAATGTCACTTATTGATTTTCATTAAAAACATGTCAGCATTGATTTTTCTAAAGCACACTCGGAAATGCATTCTGACCCTTTTTTTTTTTCTTGTTGAATCCACTGCAGTCTCCCACTGAATTTGTCTAAAGCGGGATTATTTTCTGACTAAGAAAAAGTTGATTAAATATTTTGATGTATGAGTGGTTAAGACTGCTTTAAGAACAAAGCATACCACGGGGAAATGAACTGAGACAAGGGAAATGCTGAAAGGGAGGATGCTATAAAACAGGCACTTTGTCCATTCATGCATTCTTATTTAAAGCTAGTGATGTAAATCAGCTGAAGACCTGGTCTGTGTGTTACCATCAGTTTACACGCTGGATTGTATTGACATCATGCTGATATGGGAAATGAAATATTTTTAAACATAAGAAAGAATTCTTGTCTCTATTCAGATTTCATCTCATGAATTTTTGGGGAGCCTGGCGTATTTGTTCCTTGAGTATTAAAATACTGATGATCACAAACTGAACTTGATCAACTGTTTGTCATACGACTTATTTACCTGCTCTCCTCCTGCTGCTCATCATACTTACATTTTTCACATTTGAAAAATCATTTATTAGATCCATATGGTGCAATAACCTGAGAATTGTACTCTGGACCTCTGTGGAGTAACACCAGCACAGCTGTCTTAATTACAGGCCCCAGAATCACTGGTCAAGACCTGCACTTCTGTCCCTTCATTAGTGTGTACTGTGACATCTTTTGATAAAAGCTCTGGCATGGTTTGGGTAGCAGTGGGTTATGGAAATAGCCTACAAACTTTGTGTGTGACTCTTGTAAAGATGGATAAGACGTTTTCCCTAAAATTTTGGGTTTTCCCCAATGAAACCTGTATTTTGAGGAAATAATTGCTATTTGGTTTTCTTTTACGTTCTTCTATTTTGTAGCAGAATTATGGTTGTAGACTTCTGTACAGCAGATTCTCATCTCATGGAGAAACAACATTCTGCATTCTTTGGCTAATTATTGCCCGTGTTAGCATGGCTTGAGCCCTAAGGCTTATGGAGAGAAATTTAGTGTTCAGTGCTACTCCTAAATCTGGTGAGGAAGTCTCAGCTGATGGCAATTTCTCTTGTGTTGCTGGCTTTTGCTTAGTCAGCGAAGTGCTTCAAGTTGACTGATATACTGAAAGTAGGAAAAAATATCATTAATAGAAAGGAACATTTACAAGCTCAGTGTGGGTGTACAACTTGATGCATGAAAGTCTCCAGCTCCATGGAATTCTTGCTGTGTCCTAATATCCTTTCCTTTTGGGGGGTGGAGTTACAGCTTGAGCCTTTGTGAGGATAGGAGACATCCGTCTGCTTTATAAAATAAAAATGCTGACCAGGTGTGGCTTCTGTCATTTGCATTACAAAGCTGTAGAGTGTAGAGCTTGTGACTTCCCTTCTGGGGGTGAGCCTGATAGGCAGCTGGAACGTGGTGTCTGTTGCAGTAGTTCTTGACCTTTTGATCACATATGTACGTATACCTCAAGGGAAAATCTTTGAGTGCCTCTTCGTGCGCTGCTCAGTGAAAAACTCTTCAAAAACTGCACTGAGATGACGTGCACCTCACCTTTCCCTGCTACACGCACCTTCTCGCTTTCTCTTTTCTCTGTAAATGTTTTTAGGCTACCTGTCCTTTTATCTGCAATCATTATATTCACTGTCGTCTTAATGCTTGTAGCACAGTGAGTTTCAGGATATAATTACAAGTGCTTGCTTTCTAAACACCTTGAGGGGTCTAGCATGTATTTAAGGGGTGCCAGCTGATGTGTACAGTATTGCTCAGACTCGTATCTCCTCTGGTGGGTACTAATTCTCTAATTGCTGATGGACTGCTGCAGCCCCCTTGAATAGTGTAACAGCCCATTTCTACAGGAGCACCAACTTCTTGCCTCTTCATGCTCCAGCCTTCATGTAAACGTAGCTATTGTTACGCAAAGCTGGGATGCAGGAACAGATGAGGTGTCCATCAAACACGGTGTCCAAACTCTGGAGGTGGCCATTTTCAAATGCCTCGGAGGAATGCAGAAGAAACCCCCTAAGGTGCCTAACCAATTGTGCAACTCTGTACGGTAGGGCTGGAGGGGGTGAACTGGATTTCTTCCTGACCCCCACCTGTCAGTCAGCTTAGCCCTGGAGGGTAAGCTGATCTTTTGAAGTTAAGGCTTAAAATTGTTGAGACTGGAGGGCATTTCTAATAGGTTACTGGGTTAGCAAGGAAAAACACTGGTACTGTGTACGGTATCAGCTTTGCTTTGATCAGGCTTTGTAGTGTTGCATGCATGCTTGCGTGCACGCAGATTCGACAGCTATTACTTACTGCTTACCTCTGCTGTCCGTATTGCTAAATCAGCATCAGAGGGTGTATGCAGTGCAGTCCTGGCAAGAACAGATCAGAACTTTTTCTGGAGGTAGTAATGAAACAGTTCTCTTTATTGATATATATATATACTGTTCCTACTGATACACACTGTTCCCTCATTGTTTTAAACTGTGACTTGTGTGTACATTCAGTATACACGCATGTATGTATGCTAGGAGGATGCACTCATTTGGAACTTTCAGTGATGTTGAACTATAATTATTAAAAGAAAAAACTGACACAAACCTACCAGGAGCAAAGCACTGAAAATAAAACTTTTTGGGGAAGCACAAACAACCGTACCATAAATTTTCTCCCTTTTGTAGTTTTAGTGCTGTCGTAAAAATCCCACACCAGCTTTTAAAACCCAAAACTTTCTCTTACAATGGCCAGGGCTGAGCTTTAAAACACTGCAACAATTCATTGTCTGTGGAAGAACCCTTGCTGGGAAGGCTGTGATTTATATCAGCTTGCCTGTCATAGGGTGAAAGGAATGCCCAGTTTTCATTTTGATCAAATGTTAGGTTTGAAAGCCACCCACTGCTGTAAACTCAGTTGGAGTGGAGAGATGAGATAGAGCACATTGCATGCTTTGTTGCTGAGATAGTGTTTTAAGGCTGTCTGAATCTGTTTCCCATTGCTGAGTGCAGAGAGGAAATATGTGGATTTTAAAAGAAGAGAAAATTAAAAGGAATCCTTTTCTTCTCTACTTTTGGTAAAATAGAAAATGAGGTGAGGGCAGTTCAAGAATGTACGTTCACTTAGGTAGATGTCTAGAGAAGGCCTAAATCTTTCGTGTAACTATATGGAGCTGGAGCATATGAACCTGCAGCAAAGATGGAAATGGAATTTTCCAAGGGGTCTAGCAGAGATAAAACCTAGCTTCTGCTGCAAGCTGATGGATCTGCACTTATTAAAACTGAAGGGTGGGAGAGGAAACTGTTTTGTTTTGTAATGAGATTTATTTTCTTTCATTGGATTTCTTCCATTCCCTCTTAGTTATGTCTTCCATTTAGCAGCTATTGCATGGACTTTCCTTTCTGGAATGGTCGATGCTGATACAGTTCTAGGATCACAGTATTATTTCTATTTAAAACAAGCGATAGGTTTTGTCTCTTCTTGACTGTGTTGGTGGCAATGCATTTGACTTTTATCACAAACTTCTGACTTAGACTAGTCTCGTTAGGGTATAAGAGAATCTCATTTCAGTTTGTGGCTTTGAATTAAAATTGCATTCGTTTTCTGATCTTTCGTAGGTTAGTGCTCAATTTGGCTGAGTTTCATGGCGGAATAACATTTTTACCTCATTAATGCTTCTTGTGTTTACTTTATTCTAAAATGAGTAATTAAAATTAGAATGAGTTCTAAATTGATTTGGAGCAGTCTTTCCTATGCCTACATTAAATCAAATCAGTACAAGAGGCTATATGAATTTATTAATAAGGATGTAAAAAAAAAAAAAATCTGTGCTGTTGAATGTGGCTGTGCACCCATGATTCTTAGTCACTATGGTACCAGTGAGTAACATCTGAGTGGTGGTTCAAAAGGTTCACTACTATGAATAAGAAAAACTTCCTATCTTACCTACCTTATGTACTGGTGTTTTGTAAATGTAAAATTAGATGATGTAGGTAATTCCCCTGCTCCATCACCACAAACGGTCTGTGTAGCCTCGGGCAAGTCATGCCTGTGTCCTGATACAAGGAGACTAATATTGGTCTCTAAAATGTTTTGAAACTAAGCATGTTTAGGAGTAGAACACTGGTGACAGTGGCAAAATAAAATAATAAAAAAATACTGGATTACTTTAGCCAGTTTATTTGATCAGCTCTTCAGGTCAGAGCGGGTTTAAGAGCCATTTGTGGTGTGACTCCACTGACTTACATAAACTGGGATCAAACTTGATTCATGTATTTGTGTGGTCTGACCCCTCTGAATTCTCTGGTCAAGTTATGTTAGGAGGGAAGAGAAGCACAAAGGTTCACTGACTTATGTGTGTCTAAATAAAACAAAGTCTTGTCAACAGCTGACTACAAGAATTTTGTTCTGCGTTTTTTTAATAGCAGTTTCAGGGACAGAAGTAGCAAGCTGAAATCTGCCTTTCAAATCACAAATATACCACACTTATGAGTATTTTTAAGGTGGCTCTTGTGGAAGTCAAAGTATGTTTCTTTCTCCCGTGAAGTGATAGACTGTTTTGATGCCAAAGTTGTTTAGCTAGGAGTTTAGTTACTGTCTTATGAATACCTTTTAAAAACCTTATTTTTTTTCTGCTTTTCTTCAAATATGAATTATATTATTTTAGTTGTTTTTGTATTTCCAGGCATACAGAGAGAAGTTACCCTATGATCACATAGCTGTTCCCAGCTGAGAGTGACCAAAAGAACAGAACCCAGCAGTTCTGTAAGGCTAGTTTGCTGTGCAG
>JAOWBP010004343.1:3901418-3919467 GCA_028571105.1 Tragopan temminckii | reverse complement strand
ATCACATAGCTGTTCCCAGCTGAGAGTGACCAAAAGAACAGAACCCAGCAGTTCTGTAAGGCTAGTTTGCTGTGCAGCAAAGTATGTGACTGGGTGGGAGGTGGGTGGAATTCAGGGTCTGTTTCAGGAGAGCATCAAGGTTTTTGAACATCATGCTAATGATGAGCACCACTAATTCCCATATGGAATGTGTTATCTGCGACCGTAGTGTCAGGTAATGTTGCATTGTGGAGCTGGAAATACCTGTCAGATTTCTCTTAGAGCTCTCATTCTTGGAGTCTGCATCCTCTCTCTTTTCTCATAAGGTTTAGCTCTGTGTATTTTGCTTTGTTTAACCTATGGCCTGTTAGTGATTTGAGTACTAAGTGCCAGTGTTAGTGTTTTCATTTTTTTTCCAGTGATTTATTTTAGGATAACTTTTGGTGGTACTTTATTTCATAATATTCCTGTCCTTCTCTTATCAAAGTAGGGTTGAACATTTCAATATCTTATTGTGCATCCATATCTAACTGCTTCATTACTATAACTTCATGTGTAATTTCGTTTCTTCTGTGGGCTTTTCCAAATGGACACGAAGGTACTACTTTACAGCAAAAAATGGGTGGGGGGAAAAAAGAGGAAAACAACTTCAGAACTGATATGGATCATTCATTACAAACCTAAGACTGGATCGTCTTTTACTGTTGTATACCTACAGTCAAACATAAATACGATTCCTTGGTACTAGGTTAAAATGTTAGTAAGAACTATAGCAGAATAAGTGAGTTAAGAGTCACAGAAAAAGAATATCTGGAGTCATTCTTGATATTTTTGAGTAACCTCAGTATTTCATATAACTTCTTACGCTGCGGTCCTCTGATGTAGAAAGATCTGAAAATAGCTGCAGGGGGTGGTTCTGGTCTCTTGTAAGATTGGAATTTGTTTAAGAGAGTTCTTATCTGTGACATTCCTCCCACACCTGAGATTTGTAACAATGGTATAAATTCTACTGAGCAGAAAAAGTGTGCTTCTGAGAGCTGTCCTAAAAATGTAGACGCTGAAGAGATTAAAGAGAACTTGCATTCTTTCCCTCAATCTCCTTTTGTACGAATGATTTACAGATTAAGGATTTTGGATGAATAAGAGAGGCTGAACACTGAAATGTGTGGGCCTATGTGGAATTCACACAGAGCAGCTGAAACAAAAAATGCTTTTCTTTAAAAAGTTACTGCATGGTTTCCTTCCTTGTTCTAGGGGAGATGATGAGGGGGGAAAAAAATGATGATTTTGCAGCTGATTAATCATTGGGAAACAGTAATCACTAGTGGTGTGTTTTGGATCATTATTCAAGTACTTTCAGACAGAAATAAACCAGAGAACTGTAACAGTAGCTTTCTCTAATTATTTTTCTGAGCTCAGCCCTACTTCATGTATCGAGCAGACCATTTCTCATCTTCCAATTTATAGTCAATAATCTCTGGGGCATAGATTGAAAACATCCTGCAGAGTTTATTCTAGAAGCTGACTTGATGAGAGCATATTCATCTCTTTAAAAGGCTATTTATTATTGAATTAATTCAAACTCTAAATTCATAGCTTAGATTTTATAGCCTACTTAAAAGCATGTATCTGGTTGAAAATATTTTGAGACAGATCTTTACCAGGTGTAAATTGACACAGCCTCTCCAGAGCTGAAAGAATCTGAGGCAATTTATACCTGTGGAAGTTTGGACTGCTTTGATTTTTCTTTTCTTCTTGTGTATAATGCACTGAGAAAGAAGACAACCGTCTTTAATCTGTGGAGAATTTAGACACTAATCAAGTGCTAAAGAGGCACCATGCCGAGGCTGAGAGCTAAAATCCTGAGGATGAAATCAAGTAATTGCTTTATCTTTCTTTTCAGGCATCTAGGGATGCTTAGAGGCAAAACTAAAAGTGAATGAATGAATGTAGCCAAGTGGATTTAGCTGTGGATAGGTGTATTAAACTTCTACTGAAAGCTGCAAATAATTGTCATTCAGTACAGCTTGCAGAGGCTAACATTGGGCAACAGCAGCATTTGCACATCTGTGTCCTTATCCAATGTGGTGTGTTCTGTAAGTGCCTAAAGCAATGGAAAACATGCTTGATTTGGGGATTAAAAAAGATCACCTTGATTTTCATTTTTTTATTGTTATAAATAGTTCATAATGGAAAAAACTACTGTAGCTACTTACATTTGTTCAGTAGTTAACTACTTGTTTTCACTTGTTTGCACAAACCCTGGGCAATCGTGGCAGTAGAAATCTTTGTGATTTTACTTAAGGAAATAACATGCAAGACCTGTGGCTTTCAAAGGAGCAAGCCAAAAAAGTATATGGGAGAGAGCAGGGAAGAAAAGGGCACCTCTAAAAATAAAATAAAGGACTTATTGAGTCTGCATAACATGCTTTTACTAGGTTTCCTGAGCATCCTTGCTGAAGCAAGAGGCCATTGTGTTTTTTTAGGATCACGTAAAAACTTCAGAACTCCACTTTCCTATTTACAAGCATTAGTGATGGGAGTAAGATATCATCCCAGACAGTGAATATACTGGGACAGTCTGCACCTCCCACTGCACTTCAGAGACTTAATTTCCAGTAACGCTGAAGTCTCGACTGCTGCAATTACTGCTGAACCTTCAGGTTCCTGGCAACTAGCAAAAGAATGGAGAAAGCAGTTATCTGGGTAACTAGGGAATTGAACACCCGAACAGCCTTCTGTTTTCCTGGCACATGAATATACAGTGATTATATACCCAGAAGACTATCAAAGTGTGTGGTGGGGCAAGAACACAGCAGAAATAATCTGATGTCTCCGAAGGAAGACTTCCCCTGGGAAAGGAAGCGGTCCTGAAATAGAACAGGTGTTTGCGTTTTCTAAGTATAGCTGATGTATCATTGATTTCAGTCACATTTTACTAGACAGTGTGATGAAAATACTTTCTAGATAAACGAATGGCACATTTATGTTCTTCCTTTTTGTAGCAATGCGTGCATTCCAGAACATTTACGGTAGTAATGGCTAGATACAAAGCTGGGGCAGATAACAGAAATAATGAAAAACCCACAAAAAATCCCAAGTCTCTGTATTATCTTTTGTCTTTTAGAGTATTAAATATTAAATAAGGAATTTGGGAAAGCAGTTCATGTTGTTGTTAATCTCTCTAGTTAGCAGAGTGATCTGAAAAAGATTTTTGATTGTTTTACCAAGTTGAACGACTGAATCAGATTAAACTTTGTGATCCAGCAGTCACATCTTCAGTAATTTTTTAGTACACAGTGGCAAGTTTCTACTGTTGCTTACATTTGAGACACCTGTTAGGGCATACTTAAAGCAGATTTCTCAAAACTTCTTTGGCTGACATACTGTAACAGAAGCAAAATGTTATTACTGATTAAAGTGCCTCCTCCAATCTCACTGGCACACTGATTAAAGAAGAGATATACTGCAACTTCCTTCTGTTAGCTCGTGAGATTGGCTTTCACTTATTTTCCCTGAAGCAATTGTCTTTTTGCTTCTTGAACTCTAATCCTTTGCTGTTGATTGCCTGCTATTGTAAGGTCTGATGCACCCAGTGCTCACTTCATCTGTGTAGTTAGAAAAAACCTACACAGAACTAAACTTACAGTGGAAATGTGCAGGTGTAATATTGGCTTTGATGAGCTGTTTTGAGTTGCTTTCCCTAAACCACCAAGTGTTTCAGGTTGCTTTCATAGCAGGTGCAAGGGAATTCTAGAAGATAGGAATAAGAATTTGTATGTAAAAGGTGGGATTTGAAGGAGCTCAGAAGGGAACATCAACAGGGCAGAATCTTTACAGATGATTTACTGCTGAGAATGCATTTTCAATTGGAAAGACTGTTGTAAAGGTTGCATACAAGTCTATAATCTGAAGGACAGAAAATATAATAATGCTATGTATTCTAGTTTCTTCCACAGCACGCTGAAAGCAAGAATTGAGCTATGGCTAGGAGGAGGGTTTTGCCTCAGGTTGGCTTGCATGTCAGTCATGCTAAGTTCTGTCCTGCTTCATGCAGAAAGAAGGATCCTGACTGTTAGTAGTTACTACTTGGATGAGATTAAAATTCATCAGTGTTTGATGTCCTAGTGAAGAATCTAGTGATGCAGGAATAAAATCCAGGTGTGCTGGTATGCAGTTAATTACTTTAAGTGTGCTTTTCTCATGAAGTGTTATTTCAATTGGCAGCATTTCTAATGAGAGCTGCAGAAACTTAAAAAGCCAAAGGGACGTTTTTCTTCAGTTACTGAGGTTATGAGGTTTCTTGTTTGTTGTTTTTTTTTTTATAATCGTGGTGTTTCTTATGATTCGATAGAAGTTCTTTGAGTTGGTGACAGTGCTGTGGCTGGAAGGAAATGAAAAGAAAATGCAGAACAGAAGGAGGCTGAGCAAGACAAAGTTGTTCATGCTGTTATTTGCTATTTACAGGAGTTAAGTATGCCCCAAAAGTTACCTACTTAACTACAGTTTCCTGCTCGACATATGCTGCTAATATTGCATCAAGGGGGCTTATTTATGCTATTGCATTAATAATGTCAAAAATGTGATTAGAAAGCAGTTTGCATTAGTAGTGCCACTAGTATTTCATACAACTGTTGCAATTAGGGCTTGTTGCCGCCTAAGGAGATACAGTAAGTCAAGCATATAAGCTGAAGGAAAGCTGGCAGAGCTGTTTCTGTTAAAAGATGAAGCTAAAATTTTCACATCTTAGGAAATGTTCTTCTTAGCCCACATCAGATTCAGATACTGGTTTATCAGCTGAGAGCTGATTCTGTAATTGCAGCTATGGAACACAGATGTTTGCTAAAGGATATTCAGGTCTGTTCCTGTCACTGCAAGCACATGCATCATCTGATCCAGCATTCACAGGAACCATGTTTCTTTCTGCAATCTAGATGGACAAAATAACCAAGAAAAATGAGTCATCTATGCTATGCGTGGTTGAGGCTGGTAGAAATTTTTAGAAAGAATGACTCCAGTTTGGCTACAAGTTTTAGAAGTTTGCAGGTATCCCTGACAATTGCTGTTGGTAATGAGAAATTGGTAGCATATCTAATTAGCCAGCATGGACTTAATGAGTAAAATTAATGTACTCTTACTCTCACATATAGGTTATTCCTTTAGATTTCTAACCATAAAAGAAGAATGTGGCATAGGAAATAGTACTTTTTATTTCTGCATTCTCTGATTAGACTTGGTAATTTCCATCTGACTAGAAGGAGCTAGACAAGAACTTGTGTGGAATACACATTTCTTACCTGTTCTGCTGTAGATTAAATGGGAACAAATTTTTGGCTCTGAGCATAAATCTGGTCTGAATAGGAGGCAAGTCATGAAATGAGATAAACTCTGAACAGTAATACTAACCAAAACTAATCTTAAGGGAATATATATTACTTTTTGAGCAGCCGAAGGAATTCCTAGACATGTGTAGGCTCTTACATTTTGCTGTATTTCATACTGTTTCACATTAGGGCTAATTTCCTTGAACGTTTGTTCAAGACAGGTGTGAGCTCTATGCATTAAGAGTGTGTTCTTAACCTAAGATGACTGCAGGTACAGAGTGTTGTGTGTAACAGTACTAGTTTAATCCACTTTATTAATAAACCATCCCCCCCCCCCCCTTCTGACCTGAGGAGACTTTTTTGACCTATTTTGCTCTCTGTGACTCCATTTGCACTCTCCTGTATGGGCGCAGGTTCTTAAACAGGCATCTGTGCTTGGGTGATATGGAGCAGTTATCAGGAGGGTGCAGCTTCTGGTTATTGCCTGGCTGGGCTGGATTTGAACCAGTGATCTGGCAGAAATGCTTTTTCATTTAGCCAAATCTTCTGAGCATTAATATGACTGGTGGGATGGGGGTGGTTGATACTTGAGGTCAAATGAAAAGGAGTTCTGTGAGGAGGAAAAAAAATGCTAGCATGTTGTTAAGCTTATTGATAAGTTAAGAAAACTATTCTCTATGCTTAATGGGATCATTTTCCCAAAATGTAATGTATACATTGTTAGTGGCCTGCAAACCTAGTTTTTGAATCCACGCAACTGTGTAGACGTAAAGTATACACTAATATCAATTGAATTTGGCTGTAAAGAGTCCCATGGCTGCCTTTATCATAGAGTGGAGTTTATGCACAAGAACTGTTCTCAGTAAACTTGAGATTTCTTTACTGTAGGTTTGGTGTGATGTTAATCCATTTTTTTTTATTCTGTTTAATTATTCTTTTACTTTAAAATAAGGACAGTAGAACATCTCTGCCTCCCACAAGTTCTTGGTGATAAGAACTGTAAGATACTGTGGCAGAGGGAAGGGATACCTGAGTGCTACAGATTGCCACAGGCAGCTGCTGTAGCATTTCATAGTATTTAGCCCAAGTCAGGACCAAGGCTCACAAGGCAGAGAGCACACAAGCAAATCTGCACTGTGGCTCCACTATAGCTGGTTCTAATTAGTCATTTTTATGAGCTCCAGAGTCAGACAAAAAATGAGGAGCCCTCCCCTCGTGTAGTTTCCTGTTTGCTGGGTGCATGTAAAAGAGATCTGGCTATGATGTATGTTAATAATGAGCTGATAATGTAAGCCAGCTGAGAGATGTGGAGTTAGTCTGGTATGCTGCCAAGCGGGAGGTGAAAGATCAGGAACTGACTCATGTTGCCAAGACCTGGTCCTGTGGAGAAGGTCTGCCCATTAATAGATTAAGTTTCTCATTAGGACTGCACAGCATATGCTTACAGCTTTTGGGTTTCAAGATGAAACTAAACACCAGTAAAAGCCTGCTGAATGGAGTGGCAGATTTACTGGTAAATAAAGGATTAAAGGAATGTTTGGCAGGGTTGTTGGACTGGAAACCTGACTGGCCTTTGAAGATTACTCCATATTGTAGGCCCTCCCTTAAAGTAGATACCAGGAAGAAGCTGGTTCTGCTCTTTACCATTGTCTGCCCTTGTAAGAGCCTTATCCATCAAGGATGTATGATGCTTATGTCTCTTTTAAACCAAACACATGCAGTGTTGAGGAGCCTGCTATAAACAACCTCCCCTCCTGCCCTTTGCAGACCTTGCCTTTCCATGGGGACCAAGTACCATGCATTAGTTTTCATAGTGAGCAGCTCAGTATTTACAGCACTTCTGAGCTACTTGTTCTCTTCTGTTTTGAACGAGGATCTCCAACAAGCTAGCACAATTGCCTGCTTGGGTTACAGCATGCAATGTTTATTACAGTTAGCCATGAATGCAGAGCATGCACGGCTAAACAAGTTCAGCAGTCTTGTATTTAGACAGGTTTAAATGGACTTATAAATATATGTACACACAGAGTTAATATGGTACTCTGGAACTTTAGGATGGCATTGGCTTCGTATTCCTTTATTGAAAGGAAAGATTATTCCCGTTTGTCTTGCCATTCATTATGCATACCCAGAATTCTCTAGTACCTCTCAGCTTCAGCTGACTTGCCTTACCTGAGGAAACATGGTGTCAGAAAGAACTGCAAGACAGGCTTTGCAAAATGGTCAGTGTTTGACCAGTGAATGGCAAAGTGCTTTTAACATAGAGGAGTTAAGAGCAAAAGGTATCTCTATTGTCTTGTTAAGCTATGAAGGAAAAAAACTGCAAGTGCTGGAAGCAGCAGTGAATTTTACCTTAACACTCATCCAACAAAAGGGTTTTCTTTGCTCCTGCCTTGCTGGAAGCAACAGGTATCTTTAATCATTATTAAAATTGTACTGTGTTGGTCCCAGTGGTCCCAACAAAGCCTTTTTTGAAGCAAGACCTCTGTCTTCAGTAAAGTTAAAATAGGGGGAAGGTATTGAGCTTCTTCCTTGCTCACACGTGGCAGCATGACATCATTCAGAAAGGAGCAATATTTGCGTATGCACAAATACACATTGTGTGTGTGCTTCTACATGCAAAGTATATATTTTGCCATAATGATATACTGTTTTTACATATAAATATATTTCATTTGTTTTGATGTAAATCTGGACTAGTAAAAGGATTTTATTACCTCTAAAGAAGCCCATATCTGGTAATATAGGCTGAACTGTGATTGTGGATGCACTGGGAACCTGGATTTACGGGTTTAATTTCACTTGTGAACCACTCTTCTGTGGTCAGTGATAAAGCTCTTAAGGCAGAGAGGCTTTTCAGAGAACGCAGTCTGAGAACCAGCAGTTGAGGCCCAATGTGGATCAATGGGAATGTACATGTGGGCATACAGAAGCATGCAACAGGATTGTCTGTGTTACCATAGGAGTGCAAGAAGCTTCCCTCCCTCTGTGTTAGCATGGGCAGCCTGCACTGCCCAGCAGTGGGTTTGCCTGTGTGTGGGGGCTCATGGGCCACCCATGGCAGGGAGTGAAGCTCTGCCTGAAGCCAGGCTTTTGCAGCTTCATGGGCTTGGAGTATGCCTTGGTCTTGCTGGTAATAGAGCCCTTAATGTTTCTGATTAAATTGGTTGCTTTTATTCAGCTGTAGCCCTTTCTTCTGCTGCTTGCTCCTCTGGAGCCAAAGGGGTGGATGGTGCACACTTGCAAAGCCAAAAGTGTGTGAGTGCAGCCAGCACTGTCAGTAATGAGAATGGACATTGTTCATTGTATTGAGACATTGTTAGCCAGCCACTTCAGCTTCCCTGGCCCTTAGGGAGAAGATTAAAACACTCCTAATGTTTAATAAATCCTAAGGAGATCTTATGTAAATATATTCAGTGAGCACTCATTAATTTCCCATGAGAGCCAGGTTGAATGAAGATGCTTTTCAAAGAAAGGAAAAAAAAAATTTATCTGTAAGGACTGCACCTGTTAGGAAAAAAACGTAGGAGACATTTGTGTGTTAAGCTGAATTAGGAATCTGTGGCAGGGACTTGGGAGAGAAGGGAGGTTTGTAAGTTACATTAGGAAAGGACAAAAATAGGACTTAAATGTATAGCAAGGCTCTATCTCATTGATTTGCAGGGAGGTCTTGCCAATTCTTGAGCAACAACACTTAAGGAGCACGACACGTTCAACCTGTTAGAAAGGCAATGCAGGGGCCTGTGTAATTTTGTGGCACTCAGCAAAACAAACTCTCATCCATCATGATCATTTATCTTTGCCAGTGACTTTAAGGACTCTAAAGAAGCAACAGCAAGGTAGGAATGGTAAAACTGGTGTCCAAGCCCAGCATTGCTTTTGGAGGTAATGGTCTTAGGAACGTTTCTTGTAGAAAGACTGAGATCTTGGGCAGAGTTCCTAAAGCACGGAGAAGCTGATGCTGTTCCTGGCTTGTTATCAGTGTCACCAGCACCTGATGTGCTGGTGTCTGAGGTCACTGGCAGGTTGGATGCCACAGATTTCTTCTGCTTACCCATAGAGACAAGGTTATTGGTTTGCCTCTGAAACAGTGCTACAAACCAGGTTGTGTACTCAGGGCTATTTCTGGTGCTATTTTGTCCACTTAGTATTCCTCAGACTTAGTGCTGTTTCCAGTAGCAGTTCCTCCCTTTGTTGCTTTTTCTTTTGCTAGGGACCTTTGGAAAGAAGGGGGGAAAGGTAGTGCAATTCTGAGAAATAGGCACTGCAAAAAGGTCACCTTTTTAGGTGATATCATCTTAAAAGGAGCTCTTAAAGATGCTGTGACCACAATAAAACCAGTGCTTTAGCCATCCCTTTTAATTAGTCCTTCAGACAGTGCTTAACCAGATAGGTTTCTGCTTGGTTTCTGTCCCACTGCAGTTCTGGTATGGTGAGCTTCCTTTGTGCTCGGTGACAAAGAATTACTTAAAGGTTAAAGGTGACACTGAGTTCATTTCCTGAATGGGCAAAGCTGCCCCCCAAACCCAGCCTCATTTCTCTGTTAATCTCCTCGTAAATCCTTATTGCATTTTTGAAATGGAGATGATTAGCTGAGTTGTAGCCAAGGCAGTGGGATATTCCAATGTGTTAAGTTTCAGCATTACGTGTAAGTATTAAAAATATGCATGCGTTCTATCTGTTACTGTTCCAAGTTTCCTTGTGCCAGACTGAGCAGGGAGAAGTGCTGTCTTTTCATCTCAAAAGAAGTTCTCTTGCAAATATTAAACTTTCCTTTCAGGAAACAACTAGAAAAATAATCTCTGAGAGCTGGATTTGGAGCTCTCGTGTCCCATATGATTGTTGTTCTGACCTTAAACAGGACTACATTGGTTATGCCAGTAGAGATAACTTGTGAGTGAAGTTCTGAATCGGTTAATCTAAGTTAGTACTGCTGTGATCATTTTTGCCACAAATTAGATATTTTACTTCAAATTTACACGGATATCTATAGGCTCCAGGCAGGAGAGGTAACTGCTCTTAAATCTCCACTATGACTTGACAGACTGGAGTGTAATTTGGAGTCATTTGTTACTGTCTTGCCAAATTTCAGGCATTCACCATGACTTGTACCTTGTATTACCTTCTCAGACTTGCTTTGGTAGTTTAACCTGATACCCTTGAGGTGCAATGCTACATTTTCTCTCCTGCTTCATTTGCCGAATGCAGCTGGTTGGATTTCTGTCTGCCAAGGTGCATCTCCCCAGAATGCAAAAGCAGTGCAGCTGCCATATGGTGTGACACTACTTTAGGCAGTCATGGAATTTTTTTTTCCATGTGACCCTGTGTGTGGATCTTGAAAATTGAAACGTAAGTAGAAAAGCTTCAGCTTTGCAGATTTAGGACCTAATTTAAGGAAAACAAAACAAGTAGCTGTGCAACAAGTACTGAGTAGGATGATGGAAATAGGTTTTTGCTAATAACGTCTTTTTTCCTCTGTAAAGGAAGCCCCTCAAGACCATAAAATGAGAAGCCGAATGATTTATTGAAGGCAATTTGAAACTACTGCTAATCCAAGTCCCTTTCCTTTAGGTAGTTATCAGTGCTTCTGTGGTAAACGTGTTTGTTATGATGGTATATCTAGAGAAAGCGCTATCAAAGAAATGAAACTGCTGTCCAGAAGTTTTGGATGTATCTTGCATGTTCGTTATCAACCCACCCTTCAGGCCTAAAAACAGAAGGGCTGCGTTTGTGGATAAAAACGTGCGAGTCTAAAGCTAACTGCTGTGCTCAGCTTTGGTGAGAACTCCTGGAAAACTCAGTTCAGTTGCTCTGTGCTTCAGTTATACATCTGTGTAGTGGGAAAGATTCCCGCATACATCGTGGTGATGGTTTTTTTTCCATTTTAACCGTAGAATTATTCTCTATCAGATTATACTTAGCTCTCTAAGTAATATCCCTTATATTTGTGTAATGCAGAGCACAATGGAGACTAAATCTCAGTGTGTGCTTTTTGGCACTAATGTACTGCAGAGTCCTGTTGTTTGTCTCATTTTATTTTTAATTGGCTTCTCAGGATGTACCTGCTTAACAAGAAAAACTATTTTTTTTTTTCTTACTGAATGGTAGGGGAAAAAAGCATTGTAATTCGTTCATGGAATCCTCTGTCCTCTTTCACACCTGTGTAGCTGACAGCTCCATCCTGCACAGATCTCAGCACTACTCACGCTGAGCTTTTACTCTCAGTTCTTGTTGATTTTTGTGGCCGTGGAAAGTGCTGAGCAAATTACACCACTCAGACTCTAGGACTCTAATCTCTTTTTAAACAAGGAGCCTGTGTAAAGCAATTTAATGTCTAAACAGAGGAGTGATGCCTATCAGCATCTAACAAAGACTTAAGCAGCAGAGAAAGCTCGGTGCTATTAAACAAGAGAAAGACACAGGACAAGGGACTGGCACAATGCCAAGGCCAAAGCAATTTGTTCAGTGTTTGTAATTTGCACGTCCCCATTTCTGCAACACTTCAGTTTATTTATTTTACTGAGATATTAATGTAATTGATCTCTGTGATGGTCTGACCACGGGCTCAGAATTTCATGGGGGGATTTTATGCACCATCTTGTTGAGCTACGCTTGAGGCATTCTACAGAGACTTGTCTTTCAAACAATTGTACTCCCTCAAAAATGATACCTCTTTAGCAGTGTCTTCAGTGTAAAAGCAGAATCCAGATCTCTGAAAAGTTGCTGGTTACGTTAGAAAAAGCTGACTGTATTGTCTGACTCTTCTGGACTTTGTGGCTACCCCTATGTCATTTCTCCTGTGTTGTTGCTGTTTTTTAGTCAGCGCTTGGTCTGATTGGTCTTCTGATAAATTCAGTGTTGGTTTTGATTATAAATTAGTTGAACTCAGTGGTAGTTCCTCTTTCATAGCTAGAGAAACTGGGTTGCAGGGCTTTCCTATTGCTATCGTGTTTTTGAGAAAATTGGGAATAAACTGGTATTCTGAATCCTTCTCTTTTCTACAGCTATCGCATGCAATCAGCTTAAGTGTTATTTGCTTTGGACTTGTAGTGCTGACACAATGAATGAATGCCATATCCATGGAGTTGACCACAATGAGACAAACAGGGTTGTAAGGAAAGGCCGCTGTATGACATTTTGCCTACTGTGTGTTGCTCTCGAGACACTGACATTTGCAGTTACTGGTAAGGGCAGGAAGACCTGGGCATGTGAATGGTGTCTGTATGGAAGGTTTCAGTACCTTATCTCTCAACAAAAGCTGTCTTTAGTAGATATTTGGTTCCAGATATTTATCGTGGATTCTAAACAATAAAGTAGCTTAAATACTCAGAAGACCTCAGCAGTACAGGCATTTGGTAATGTCAGCGCTGGCAGTGGGGGTCATTTGTGAAGCCTTCGCTGACCTTTGCATCTATACGGTTGTTTCACAGACTTTTAAGGTCATCAGCCGTTCTGAGAAAACGAGTATATAGATTTCGATGTCGAACGTCTGACAGTCTTTGACTAACTGGTCTCAGTTATGTGACTTGAGGGTGATAGAGAAGATTGGTTTGCAATACGTGGATATTTTGGAATTATTTCAATCAAATGGTAATGTATAAAATTATGACCATCAAAAATGGAAGCTATCAGGCTGCGCCTAAAAGACTGGAACTGCATTTCTAATGTACGGCTTCCTGAAAGTTTTCATTTTGTATTTCCAAGTTAGACTTGAAATTTAGTTTTTGTTTGTGGAAAGGCTTTGCATCGCAAAGCAGATATCTGTGTTGTACACATGTGCCTGTAGCCTCAGTAATCCTGAGGAAAATGGAGCAACCTAACAGATGTTGCATAATGCCTTGTACTGCAGAGATCTAATCCTGGTTTCTAATAAATAAACACCAAAACAAGGGGTTTTTCTCCGAGTTAATGTTATTACCCCAGACAGCCTGCATCTTTCCAAACGTGCCAGTCCTCAACTCAAATCTTGGTTAGTTCTTGGGCTCTGTACCTTCCTCCTGGCCATGCATTCCATCACCTAATCACAGGGTGTATGAGTGTGTGACATTTTCTTCTGTCTACTTTGAATTTCTATCACTTAATGTTGTTGAATGTTTCCTTGGCTTTTTAATGTTAAAGAAGTGCAGAAGTTCATGGTGTACCTTCATTATTTTAGGTACTTTCGTCATATTCCTTAACAGTTCTGAAATGACTGTTCTGTTTCTGCTGGAGAAAAATGCATGAAGTGTGTTTATTTGCACATTTGTATAAATGTCTGAGATTTACTGAAGATTTTGGCTGTTGTGAAGTACAGGAGACATTCACTAGGGATGTGCTTTTGGTACATGAGGGAAACATTTAATGGAATACTACTGTAGTTTTCACTTAACAGTAAACCAAGTGAAATCAGGTATTCTGTCATACTGAAATAAAATAGGAAATTTGTACATAAAAACTGATTATATTGTCTCCTGACAATCCTTATCTGATGTGGCATAATTGAGTTCTGTAATCTAGGCTACGTTAAATTTCATCTCCGCCTGGGCTTAAATATGTCTGGTTGGTTACCAAGGCTCTCTGTTCCCATATATGTGAATAGGGAATATGCTGTTCCAAGTCAATCAAAAAAGCACTGCAATTATATACTTATTCTTGGACTTTGGGTCTCAGTTTAATGAAACCTGGATTCTAAAAAACCTGAGAAAATGGTTAGCAATCATTTATTTGATGAAATTGCCCTCTCTGGGTGCTCACAGAATATCTGTGACTAGACTGTAATTTTCCTCAAACACGTTCACTGTACGGATTTCTTTGACATTTGTTTCCACAGTTTATTTTTAACTTCACAAATTGGTCTCAAGCATTCACTGTAAGCATTTGACACTTGACATTGCCGATGTACAATTAGTCAAAGAGCCTCTCTGTTCTCTCACTGGATGAGAAAGCATATCTGATGGGCAAGCACGAGAAACAGAAAACATGGCTTTTGCAATTACCCTGTCATGTCAGTTTTCCAACTGATTTTTTTTGAATGGTAATAGATCCATAGATTTTAATCCAGGAAGGAGTGTTAATGTTTCAGTACAGGGACAGCTAAAGCCTAACTGAGCTGAGAAAAAAACTTATCTTTCAGACATGAATCCAGTCTTGATAGGAAGAAACAGGCCAATATTCCTGTCCATAACCATTACTCGTGCAGTGGTTAATCAAACCTCACAGTTAAAAATGTTCCGTATTTTTAATTTGAGTTTCTTTGATATTTATTTTTTATTCATAGTAATACTTATTACTATTTTAAGTTCCAGCCTACCTTTCTAACGTATCCTTTGCACTCCCTTTTCTGAACTTCTAGAAAGTATGAGAGTACAACTAAGGTCATCCTGACGTCTAAGTGAATATTTCTGGGGACTTATTTACAGCTCAGTAAATATTGCAAGAGTTCTAAGAAAATTACTTGCTGCAACTATAGTGTGGTGCCAATATAGAAAAGTAGGGGAAAATGAACAAGCAAATGTACCTGTTCATGTTTTGTGGTAAAGGAAATGTCCTGGTTGAAGTGTATCTTTTCTACTTGTGTTCTTTCCCTATTCTGCATTTGCTGAGTTGAAATATGCAGTTGTTCTGCTGTTGCATGAACAGGTTTGGACCAGGGGAAAGTCACAGATAGGAGAGGATGGCTGGTATAATAACCTGATAGTAAGAATAGCGTCTCTATGTGTAGGGGTAACACGAAAATGGGAATCCATAATAAGAAGGAGAGTGTAAGTTTTTACACTTTTGGGGTGGTGCTGTAAATAAGGAATATTATTTTTTGTTGAGAAATCGAATGGCATGAAATTAGGGCAAAAAAATCAGTATGTTGCAACATTCTGTTACAGATATGTTTAGGTATGGAGGGACAATTCAGAAGGTAAAGCAGTAATAAAAAGGAAGGCAAAGATCCTGCCTTGGAAGTTACAGTATTCTGAGTTGAAGCTTCAGCCATACTGATGTGGCTGGGGTAACAGAACGCATGGAAACATGTCAATCTGTTTTCATATGGTTTGTTTCCTGGAAAGAATATTTGTAAGTGTGTCTTTTTGAGGACTATACAAGGGGCAGATCGATCCTCACATTAGTCCTCCTGTGCATAGAGAAATATCTTCTGCTTCCATCCAGCTTTCTCTGGCTTGGAGCCTTCTGGCTGCAGAATGGGCAGATGGTTTCCTTGAAGGCTCTGTGGCCCGTCAGACTTCAGTCAGCGATGATACGTGGCCATTGGCTGGTAACCTACCACCCACATTCTAAATTCCTAATTCTTCAATCCAGAAGAAATTTGTTTCAACCAACCGCATAAAAGGATGGCTTAAAAATGTTAAGACTTTATCACTGTTTCAGTGAATCCAGTACTCAGGGCTTCAGCTCCATGTGAAATTCCCCAAAACAAAATTCCTCAGATGCTGGTATCCGGGAAAGAATACTTCAGATCAAAATTCACCATTTCGTATCCATCTCCAATAATGGACTTGCTAGGTTACAGGAATTTGAGCTGGCTTGTTACACTGGAGCCAGTGATGTGTTTAGCAGATGCCTTGTTAGGTTTTGATGAAGTGCTGTGGAAGCGTGAGATGCCAAAAGGAGGATTAGAAAGTCACAAGGTTGTTACAAAGGAGTAATTACTTGTAAGTCTTAACATTTTGTTCTTGTCTAATAGTAGCTTTGATGGTTCTCTATCTCTTTGATGCTGGACTTCATCTCTGGACAATTTGCAACTCTTATTCAGTACATGAGGGTAAAGCACTACCAGTTTTATCAGTAAAAGGCTTGAAGTGTTTAAATAGATTGTCTAAAGTACAGCCATTTCTATACAATTATAGTACTCCATTAAATACAAAATGACAGTGGGTGGAAATCTTTAGACTATGATAAGGAAGCAAAGCTTTTTTTCCCCCCTGTCATTCTGACCAAATAGATTTTGCTGTTCTCCTTCAGCTTACCAAAGTGGAAGTTGCATGGCTGGTTTCCTCAGTATTGGGTCAGTTCCTACATACCTTATGCATTTGATTGATTCAGGATAAATGAAAAAGTGAGACCACTGTCAGTCTGAGTATAATATGCTACAGATAAAGTCCTGGGAATGGCAGGAAAACAGCTGCTAAGTTTCAAGCATGCATCCTGATAACAGCCCTTTGAAATCAGGAGTTTGCTCATCTCTGTAACCTGCTGGGTTTATTTCTATTTCTGCTTCTTTCAGAATTATGGAAGCCAAAGGTATTCCCTCGGTAGCAATAGCTAAGGTGCCAGTTCTAGAGAACCTCTTCAGCAAAACTTACCTGGAGTGGCACCTGTAAGTTCTTTTCCAGTAGAATTTAAAACTATGCCAAAGGATAGAGACCTATAGAACTGAAACTGTGCTAAACCAGTGTTGTATTATACACGTTTCTACTTGATAGAGAAGATGTGCTGACAATCCACTTAGTGCTGGTATTTTCACTGAGAGTTCTGATTCTCCTCCTCTTCCATGTTTGTTCCCTTTTCCTTAATTGCTCACACCTGCCTTCCAAAGCTATTCAGTTCCTCAGCACTGAGTAGTGGCAGTGTACACTGCTGTGTGCATGCTCACCAAGATTGCAGTGAAGTTCTCTGTCAGCAGAAGCCATTTGGTGTAATGACAGATATTGATTATTTATTACTCGCAAACATTTAATTAAGTTTGACTGGGTAATTAGCATGCTACCAGCTAGAAGGGCAGTGAATCTATTATTTGCAAAAAATCCCACTGACCCTTGTAGGAAAGCTGACATAATGGGCTTTTAAGAGCTCATTAGATGTTTCTGATTTTCAGTCAAGTCTGAGCAAGATGCAGTGTTTTTACTGTTGCTTTTCTTTAAAGTGGTAAATGAATACAGAACCTTAAATCCTGACTCTGGGATTCCCCAAGGACATAGGAACTGACGTATGTCTGAGGGCAGGGTCTATTTTTAAGTACTAAAGACAGTCTAGCACTAGATGCACGTTCATTTAATTACCCCCTGTACCTACAATTAATCTCTTCATAACGAGTTATGAAGAGGGGCCGTGAGTATTAAGTAATCCACGTGTTGTATATAAGGCTGTCCTCAATTCTTACCTACTTTAACTAGGCCATTTTCTCATTCATCTTGTTTGACACCAGTGTATGTTATCTGCCTGTTATGAAGATTAACAGCATTTTTGTCAAATGAAGTTTGGTACTTAGCTGAATCTCAGATTGGGCCAGCGTGTGCTATAATAATGATGTCTGTTTCATGTGTGTATATAAAACAGATGTATGTAAGTTATATTACATATAATATACAAATATAAATGTGTAATATGCATGCATTATTATATGTATTGAAACATACGTAATTTTTGTATGTAATAAACGTGAACTTTTTACATACATAAAGAACTTGTTGAGATATTCCTAGCCTGTGATGTGTGATCGAACAACTTAGAAAGTTGACTTACAGACAGTATAAACCTGTAAAGGTGTAGGTTTTGTGCTAGAAATAGTAGTGCAAGGGCAAGGTTTCTTGACAGAGGAAGAGAATAAAATGGGATGTGTCAGTTCTTAAAAAAGCAATTTCTGTCGTTGGCTGTAGAGCAAAAACTGCCTTTGATTTCCTGGCAGTGTTCATTACAGGGATAGCAATGAGCAGACTTGGGGGAGCTGAGATTCAGCACACCTTGCCGATGTGCTGCATACCATAGGTGTGCTGTGAGTGAATAGAAAGATTGCATAGGCAGGAGTGAAGTTTAACTGG
>JAOWBP010004343.1:3872148-3901413 GCA_028571105.1 Tragopan temminckii | reverse complement strand
GGGGGGGGGGTTGGTATGGTGGGGAAAATGGTCCTGCTAGTAGTTTAATACACTCTGTTTGTTCATGAATTGCTTTTGGGAAGCTTTGGCTCCCATTTGAGGCAAGTATGTTAGAGAACTGGTGTGTGCAAACTTGCGTGTTTGTTTGATCTACTGTTAGGGAGATGAGACACCGTGTAGGAGTGAAAAGTAATCTGTTAATTTCTCATCCAGATGACTGTCAGTGTTCAAAGAGCTTCTGCAGCAAAGCCAATTCCTGCAAGTGATATATATATATATATTTTGCAGCGTGTTAGGAAAGCACTGCTGCAGTTTGGCTGTGTAAAACGGCTATCAGGACAGCCATTGATTCTGCTGTGCAAACCTTCCTCCTCCTAATTCCAGGTGGTGGGGGAATACTGAAGGTCAGCCTAAACTTACAGGGGCACAAGATTTTGTTGCCTTCACTTGAAGGACATGTATAACATAGGACTGTGTCTCACATGGATGTGCCGTACAGCAGCAGTTAAGACTGAAGTGCACTGCTTCAGTTCTGCTGTCTGAATGTTGGTGGAAACAATCACCTGTGTATGTGGATGTGTAACAAAACTAAAACTATGATCAGTGCAAGGTAGCAATGAAGTCCAAATTGCTTTTCTTTTGTGTACATAATGCAAAAAAGAATTGGCTATATCTAAACATTTAGCTACGCTGTATGTGTATTTTTTTTTGCATCTAATGATAGTCCATGGCTCCTTGGGTAGCTCCATGAAACTTTGTAATAAGCATTTCTTTGAGCCTATAAGCAGATTTGATCTAACCAACGTCACCTTTTCTTTTATTAGTGGCAGAAAGTCGAGGGGTCTTGGACAATAATCAGAGATTTTCTTCTTCGCCAACTTACCTACCTGTGAGCTACCGCATCTTCAGCGCAGAGACCTCTTTCTTCCTCAAAGAAGCCAACCAAGATTTCATGAGAAATTCCAGTTTGCAATCCAGGGTGGAATCATTCTTCCCATACAAAGCCAAGAGACCTCCTGTGTTAAATGCCAGCTATGGACCTTTTTCCATTGAACAAGTTGTGCCCCAGGACCTAATGGTAACTTCCAGCTTCTTTGGATCCGCTAACAAGTTCACTTATAACTGGAAACTTAAGGCCTACATAATGAGTGACAAAATCTACCCTAGCAAACCCAAAGTCCAGGTCCTGTTCTACATTGTGGGCAGGGATTGGGATGACTATAGCACGACGGAGAGGCTGCCCTGCCTGCGGGTGTTCGCCTTCCGAGAGACGCGGGAAGTCAGAGGCAGCTGCAGGCTGAAGGGGGACCTGGGGCTGTGTGTGGCAGAGCTGGAACTGCTGCCAGGCTGGTTTAACCCCCCCACCGTTGTCACAGGTCGTAAGAAGCCACTTGATCTTTCTGAAGGGAGCCCCGTGGAGCTTTACTACACTGTCCAACCAGGAGATGAGAAGGGAGAGTGTACTGCTGAGGATGTAAGGAAGGGAAATGCTATCCGGCCAGGAAAAGATGGCATGGATGAAACCATGTCCCACTTACAGCGGATTGGATCAATCAGCCTCTATCGAGGCCAGGAGACTTCTCAGCTAACAGAGCTACGGCTGGATGGT
The DNA here is from genome assembly GCA_028571105.1 of Tragopan temminckii. Classification (NCBI taxonomy): domain Eukaryota; kingdom Metazoa; phylum Chordata; class Aves; order Galliformes; family Phasianidae; genus Tragopan; species Tragopan temminckii. The sequence goes on along the minus strand of JAOWBP010004343.1, from coordinate 3,899,804 downwards.
AACATTGTCGTCTGGCTGCCCTCAAAGCCTGTCAAACAAGGAGAGGTTGTGAATGTTTATGTGACAATTGCCAACAATTCTACGGTGGATCAGTTCATACTCAGGTATGGTAGACTGTTTTTTCCTGTTTCTGATGTGATAGCGCACTTGGGGCTAGTGGGCAAATCTAAATCAATTTAGTGTTTACCCGCATTGCGTATTTTTCTTCAGGTGAATATCACACCTGATCATTGAAATCCTTTGTTTTCCTTCATGAACACTGAGGAGAGGACTTAAACTCTGTTGCTAGGAGTCTTTTAACATGTATGCCATGCCCCTTAACACATGTCAATATCATGCAGTAAAATACAGAATATGGTAACTTGCTGCTTTAGTGGTGCCATTTCTGTGGAATAACAGACAGTAACACCAGGAAAGTTCTGTTTTACAGAGCTTTTAAAACTTGCCTTTTGTTCCTTTCTGGTCTAGTATTAACTAGCCTAGTATTAAATGGGGAGGTTGGTGGCCCTGCATGTGGCCGGGGGGGTTGGAGATTCATGATCCTTGTGGTCCCTTCCTACCCTGGCCGTTCTGTGATTCTGTTGCATAGGCGTAGTTTAAATGTAGCCAAATTTTAATTGCTTGCTTTTCTGTAAGTACTCTGACTGTGTTTTGCCTCTCCCACACAGAGCGGGTTTTGTTATGAGAACTCTTTAGAGAGGGGTTTGACTCTCTCCTTATGGTTAAACACTGTTTGTCGTTGCCAATATGTATATCCTGTGAAATAAATCCTGATGCATTTGATATTGCCATTGATTGTAAAGGATTGTTAGAAGTAACTGAGATTATTTTGGGCAGGTATGGTAAAAGCAGTACCTCTGAACATAAGAAACACCCTACTGGCTCAGATCACTTTCATTTCCTTCTATAGCAGTTTCCCTATCAATGAAATGGAAATCCTTTGAGGATGACAGACTGGAAAACTTGTTAATCACTGAAATATTTTATGTATTTTTTTTCTTTTGGTTACCAGGCTTTGAATTCAAGGGAAATCTCCACGGTGATAAATAACAATTGCTCTTTAAAGCCTCAGGGAATCAGAGTTTCCCAAAAGATTCTACACATGAAAGTATTTATTTCTAAGGCTTATATGAATTAGATTAATACATAGTTGACAACTACCAAGGAGAATAGCCTTTCGAGCAGGAAGCGTCGCTTGGCAGATAAAAGGCTTTTATTTAAAAAAGGGGATTTTAGTTATCCCAGAATCATTCTGATGTTTGCAGCTTTGGTTAAGTTGGTGAGATAATCTCTCAGACACCTGTTTACTGAGTGAAACCTCCGTTACAGAAGTCTTTTCTGACTGTGCTGCTTATCTTTTATTGAAAATCCTTTTTCATGAAATAGTAGAAACAGAATACTATTCCACATAACAAGCATAGCTGTGGTGAAAGAAGAAATCCAAAGGCAATGAACTGGATATTTGCTGGGTGGATGGGAGAGGAGGGGATCACCCTTTGAAGGTCTGTTTCAGTCTTTATCTTCCTGAAAAGTGAGTTGAAGATGAAACAAGCTTGTTGCAATCTGATGATGTATTTTTTTGCTCTGAAATGGATCTGCCTAGGCAAGGATTGCATTAGCACGCTGAGAGGTACGATTTCTGTCTGTCGTACAGAAATGGTATATGGGATATCAGCAGTTGCCTGTGTCACTTGCTGTTATGGACAAAATGAATTATTTTTGGTTTTGAGAACAGATAACTGATTTATTTGAAGTAAATAGTTTGACATTTGTTGGTATATTGACTGTTCTCTGTTATCACAAATGCAAAGCTCAGGCCATGTTTTCTTGTTGAAACACTTGTGGTGAAAAAGATTTGCTTTTTTTTTTTTTTTGCTTAAAATTCATTTCGAACGAGACACAAAGACATGAGAGGTTGAAGAGATGAAGATTTGAATTTTTTTGCTAACTTCCAGTGAAGGTGGAGAGGTGGTGCTTGTTTTTCTTTCCTTTGAGAGAGAGGAATAAGCACACCAAATGACACTGATTTTTTAGAAAGCAAGTCAGTCCTGTGCTACATCTCAAACCAATGTCAATAGTCCAGAGTTTTGAAAACTTTGTCTTGCAGGCATGTTGTGATTTCATATCTACTGAAGATGCTGATCTGTGCAGTTAAGGCATCAAGTGGAAGCTTTGGTAGGCGTGGAAGGGTAATTCCATGGTTTTGTGCAGTGGTGATTTTTTTGCATTATTTTCCTTTTTTTTTTTTTTTCTTTTTAACAAAACAAACTGTTCTAACAGCTTATCTGACCCTGCTGTAGAAAAGGGCAGCTGGTGCCCAGTGGAGATGCTCATTGCTGCTGTCCCACGAGGCAGTGACTGAGTGCTGGTAGCAGGTCTGAAAAACTCAGTTCAGTTTCCTGATTCTGTGGTTGAAATCTCTTTTCAGTAAAAACATCCTGGATGTGCAAGTGTGAGATGTGACCCAGCAACCCACGAGGTGCTGATACCTCCCAGGAAAGAGCAATGGATTGCAACAACCAGGGAGAAGTGAGCGCATGTGCTGGTTCTGCCTAGGGGCTGCTTTAACCTTCTCTGTGGCCATTTGCCTGGTTAGATATAGGGCTGTATCCTCTCGTATTCATGGGTTCCCAGCAGAGCAATCCCTACATCCTGTGACATGCATTCACATTTAATCATCCTAAAGAAAAACACACCACACTCTATCCTCAGGCTTTGTGGGTTTATTTTCTGCTTCTTGTATAGTATTCATCGAGGTATTGCAACATCCCAGTGCTGAAGTAAACAACATGTGATCATTGCTTTAGGAAAAGAATAGCTACAAATCTTCTCTGGCACAAGTGAAATAGACTAGTCTAAATGACCTCATATCCTCAAATCAGTGGAATTGAAACTGTGTTCTTAAATTGTATCTTAATTCAGAATCCTGTTACAGTATCCATACACTTATCAGTCCTGTAACACCAGTGAAGTCAAAGAAAATGACTAACGTGACAGGGAATGAAGTGAATTATGCACGGTAGTACATTAACGCAGTAGGAGCACTGTCTGAATAAACATCTTCCTCCCATGCATCTAGTCAGTGCAAGCTGTTGTGAAAGCAGTTCAAACAATACTGATAAGTTACAAGATTTGAGTTTTTTCCCACAGCCCTGTCCTGCTGGGTGACCTTTGTGAAGCCTTTGCAAGTATTTTCTATATGCTTATCACAAAATGTGAGCAAGTTGCTCAGCATTATGCTCAGGAGTGTCAATCCTGTTCCTAAAAGACTTCAACTTCCTCTAATAAAAGGGGTTTTGGATTTGCCATATATTATCAGTGGTAGAGTGAATGGGAAAATCTTGGTAGAAGTGAAGGAATAGAGAAGGGAAGTATCATTGTACTGTATTCCTACCAGTGGGAAGGACTTCTGGGCCCCCAAAGGAGAGATGAATTGCACTGAGTATTGACTGCTCAGTAAGGAAAATTCGTGTTACTTCTAGCAGTTGGGTAAACTTTGAACAGAGGTAAGGCAGCATCATTGTAACTTCTGTAGACTGTAAAACAGCACAGGACAGAAAAACAAAAAACTATAAATTCCTAAAATACAGATCACTGAAGTCTTCTGTGCACTGCTTGGAGCTGTTGTAAGTTAACACCGCTGGATTCCATAGGGCTACACTGATTGATTGTCACTTCACCAATTGCTGTGTATTCAGGCTTTTCTAATCTGAGTCATCGTTTGTGTATACTGTATGTAAGGATTAGAAAGCAAAATCCTTAGGGCAAGACCTTGTTCCTGAATGCTTCTGTGAACCTTCCTCACACCCAGCAGGCTGCAAATAATGGAAAGATCGTAACGTACTGAAAACAAGTCATTCTTGTGAGGTTAACTTTCAGAAAGAAATGCATGTGTAAGCTGAGATATTTGAAGGTTACTGGGAAGCTGGCCACTCAATTTCTGTTTGTAGTGCTGGGAAGCCAATGAGCTGAAAGCATTAGGCAGCTTTGAAAAGTTTGGCCTGTGTGCATTGCTGGCTTTGTTCTATAGTTCTAAATACTTTTCCAGACATTAAAGGATCTTTCCATCTGTCTTTCCATGGCATGATATACCACATTTGAATTGGGATAATACTGCACAGTGCAGGGCCAAAACAAAAATCGAGAGTGCTGAATGCTTTGTGTTACTCTGCTGGGCAGCAGCTGAGCTCTAATGAGTTGGAGAGGGTGCTGAGCCGATTTACTGGTGGTACTGAGGAAGATAAGTAAAGGGAAAGGGGATGAAGTTATCTGTCCTGATTAGAGAGAGGAGTTGAAAAGCAGATACTTCGTCCGCTTCTTAGGTTTATTGTTACAGACTTTTGCAGTGCAACAAACTGCACCCAATGGACTGTAGGTTATAAACAGTTACTGAATTACCTTTGTCCTGGAATCAAATCAGCCTAAGACAATGGACAATTAGTAGTGATAATCTACAGATTGGATGAAGGATAGAGGATAAATGCAGTGAGAAAAGCTATTAAACTGATCAGTGGAGGCAGCTTTGTATGTCAGTTCCTAATAAATATTGACAGCAGGCAGTGTTAGGGGATACTGAGATCTGTTAAAACCTAGGGGAAGATGGACATATACTGCTGTGTTCAGGAGCTGAGTAATAAAGTTCAGTGATGCTGAAGTTCATAGAAATCTGAGTACTCAGTTCTGAGAATCAAAATCTATCGCCTCCCTTTTAAAAAGATTGTCCTGCACACCCTGATCAGCTGCCTGTAAGGTGGAGCTTTGTGCAGAAGTCTTAAAACAAGAAAAACCTTTATTAAGTAGTGTGATCTTTGCAGGGATTTTCTTTGTATCGTGAAAGCGGTCACTCCCACAGTGCATTCTCAAATTCTGGATTCCTTCAGTCAAGTTCAGGGCTATTTCCATTAGTGAAATTGTCTTCTGCATTTCAGGCTGGTAGGTTTGAGATCTTTTCCTTAATATACTGATTGGAAAAGTAGGATGAATTGAAAGGTGTTATCTTAGGGGAAGTCGATAAAAGGGAGAGAGTAAAAGTGTGGCATCAGTGCATTGGCAGTCTGACAGCATGGCTAGCCATAGATTCTGCAGCAGGAGTGCAGGAGCTAAAGTTTTTGTTTAATCTTTGGTGAATGTTTGTGTGTAAAATAAATTTCAGAAATGTTACACTGAAATATCTTGTTAAAACCTCCTCCTGGAAATACTTTGCTTTCCTTATTTCCCTTCAGTATCAGCAAACTAGCGAAGTAATTTGTCGTCTTTTCCAAACATGCAGCAACACTTGTTGCTAAATGCCCTGGTTGGCTGTGGGGCAGAGGGTGACACCAAAAAAAGCTTGTGTGTGTGCAAGGCTGCTTGCAGATCAGAAAAGGCACCTTTACTTAATTTTTGTTTAGACTATTAGCCACTTGTGTTACTCAAGTTACAAAAGTTAATTAAATCCTTGATTATTTGCCTGATTAGAAACAATGGTGGCTCATTAAAAGATCATACCGTATAAACCAAAGTCCTCCCAAAGCAGCACTAAGGAGGGAAACTTCATATTACTGAGAGTGGATTTTAGTTAAACAAAGATGTTTTCTGGCTGTTTGAAAAAGGGCTGTGATCTGATGCATTATGGAACCTCCTGGGAATCCCCAGTGTGATTATCTGACAAGCTGTTGGGGTCCAAGGCCACTGTAAGCAAGAAAGTGTGTGAGCCTGTAGGTCTGAATAGAAATGAGCATTCCTGAGTAAAATTATATGAAAAGCTTTAAAACCCAGTGCGTCTGTTACAGCTGAAAAAGCAGTAGCAGCTTGCTGGAATTATACTGGAAGGGACATCTAGTCATGGCCCGGGGTTTTGTGGCAATTTTGGGGTGAGGAGGGAGGGAGGTATGGGGGTATAATCCAAGGTACTTGGTCCAGTAGAGCCATAAAAACTTGTTGTTTTCATCTGTATTTGTTTTATTGGTGCTTGTGGGTCTCATTATTTAAGATGGAAACTGTCTGATTGCAGTTCCTTTTGGCCGAGTGTCGCTCCTCATTCGTGACAGCACATAGACAAGGAACTTGAATTGTTTTTATGTTCTTATGACATTTTGCAGTTGAAGCTTCCTCAAAAGGCATGAGGATGGTGGGAACTGCTGTTCTGTTTCAGGAGTTAATTTCTAAAGAATGCTGAGTGTTCTGACAGAGGTATAGGGCGTCTGACCTCATTTTTGTCACTGTTTCCTTTGGGAGCCCAGTGGGGTGCTCTGTGCTTCCTCTAAATCCCACTCTGTCCTGTGTGTTCATCTTCAGAGAGATATGTTGAGATGTGTAATACTCTCTTGAGAAGAAAGTTGCATTTTTATAAGCTTTCACTGCACGGAGAAGCTGATTAATTTGTGCTTTATATTAGACTGGGTTAAAAAGAAATTAAGCGTGTTTTGTTTGTTTGTCTGATTCCTGGTGGGTTACAAAATGTTTCTATTAGCAAAGCTGCTGGGGGTTAATTTGCAGTAACGGTCTAATCATCTCCAGCAGCATTGTTTTAGGTTTTCATTTTGCTGCTTAAATCAGCAAGACTAGAGAATAGAAGAGCTCATATCTTGGGAAGTGTTATGGAAGAATAAGTGGAGAAGTGTTTCAGACATGGCCCTCTGCCTTATCAGCTGTCAGACTGCTTAAAAAGACTTGCTTTTTCTTACAAATTAGGATGTAATCCTTGATTTCCGAAGTGCAATGAGACCGAGCTGTATGTATGAAAGAGAGGCTCATTAAAAAAGGAATATGTGGCATTTAAACACTGAAGTCCAGAGCTCAGTTCCCCAGCCTCTCTGATTAGTCATTAGACAACATAAATAGCTGTGGATCATGAATCACAACTTGGTTTTAAAGATTATGGTCCAGTGTGTCAGGCAGTCTTAAGTCATGTGTTGCCTTTCAGTCACCCCAGGAGTGCTGGAGAAGGCAGTTCAGCCTTCCAGCTGGTCATTAAGGCACAGATGTTGCTGACCTGCCAGAGGGGTTCCTCATTTGGCATATTGGGCATTTGTGGATCCCATGTTAAGAGGGTAAATTTTCCTGTAGAGTACTGCTGCTTAGACCTTGCTTTGCTGTAGCTTTTAAGCATTTAGATACTGTGATGTTAATTGCTGAAGTCAGTCATGTGATGTGCCTGGTCTCAGCAGGTTGTAGAAATACAACCACAAGTGTTTTTCTGCTTGAGGTTATGTCTAGCTTAGAAAAATCCCCGACTGTGTAGAGTCTTTCCTCTGGAAAGGAAACACCAATCCACAGTGGGAGGCTGTCACTTAGGAATGTTCCCGAATTTAGTCCTGTCAAAAGTAATGAGAATATTCACAGGCTGCTTTTTATCTCTAGATACGAGACATTCATGAGACCGCATTAGTACCAGCTTCTTTTCTCTTCCATAGCAGGCTGATTACAGTTTTGCAGGAGAGAAGGGAATGAACAAAACACCTTTTTTGTCTTTACTTAGCTGGTGTTGGTTGTTTGCCTCTGTCAGTGATAGTGGACAATGTTCACTTGTGTGTATGTAAGCGCACGTTTTCTGAGACAGCAGATGATAAAATAGTTTGAATTCATTTGTCTACTCAGTGCATTGTGAAGAGGACAGAGCTGGTCTGAATAGGCAGGCTTAGAACAGATACAAGAATGGAAAGTAGGTGGTAGAATTACACCAGCCAGTTGTAGTGTCAGGAGGGTCACGCAGCCTTGTAGGTAATGTGGTGGTGGCATTCAAGTGCATTACGTGCATCCTTGACAATGGGTTTTGATTTCCTGTTGGATACTGCTGTGCTCACAATGACATGAAAGCTGTAATTCCAGTCTTAATGAGCTCAACTTCACAACGGTATCAGCAACCTTCCAGCCTAGTCCATTAGGGTCTGGTCTTGGTCGTGTTTCAGAGTAATTCCTCAGTGACCTTCTGTATCTTAAATCAAGCGGTACAAAACCTTAGAAAGAACACTGCAAACAGCAGTCTAGCCTGGGTATAAATACATGAAGTAGATGTATAATCTCCATTTACTAAGACTCCAGGGTACTGCTTGAAATTTTTATCTGTCTCAGACAAAGCTATTGTAGTTAACGCTGGGTGAAAATATTGACATAGCAGAGAGAAGACTTTATCTGGTGTCTATAGACAGTGACAGCTGGTTCATTTTAATATTAATTCTCTGGAAGATCTGTAAAGAAACTCTGCGAGAGTTCAGAAATTAATATGCCTTGCCTCTCTTCATGATGTTCAAGTATGACTAAAGTGCTGTCATTTATGGTTTGCATTCTTTAATTTTCCTAGCATCTCAGGTAATGGGTGCTTTGTCCATTGCTATGGCAACAACGGTGTTTTTCTTACTCAAAGTAAACACTGACATAAAACCCTCTCTAACATTCCTTTTATTCATGGTGTATACCTAATGGATGCCGTAGCTGTGCAAATATGTCATGATTGTAGTGGATAGAGAGCAATAAACCCGAAGTCTGGTGACCTGGTTTATAACGGGTTTTGCCTTTCAGCTCATGCGTAATTTTGTCAGCTACTTCAACTGTTCTCACTCCTACCTGTGCTCAATTAGATTTCAAATACTTGAAGGGGGGATGCAGTCCCTGCCTGTGTTGTTGATGAGCATTTATGGGAACTGGGACCTCATAACAGATGAAGCATGTTAACTTTGTGCCTTTGAAGCTGAACTGATCCCATGAATTTTTGGCATTTGTTCAAGTTCCCACCTATGCCTTTTCTGAGCACAAGGGATGGGAGTAGCTGATCTTTTCCTCTGCTAGTACTACGATTTTGTTGCCTTAAAAGAAAGTCACTTGACAAGGTGTCTGAAGCTCTTATAGCCCCAGACCTCTCCAAAAAGCTCTGCTACACAGTTCACTTTAGATTGCTGTGGTTCTAAAGCTATATGACTGATGCCGAGCACAGTGCTCTGTTTCCTCTTTCCTCCCTTACAGCAGGGCAGCTGGTTTGCTTTGAGCCCTGACACCCAGCAGATCCATGGGCCACTTCCATGCAGGGAGAGCTGTTAGGGTTGGCTCCATGGGGGAAAATCCCCTTGAAAAAATCATTTCTGCAAGTATTTCATAGGTTTCTCTCTGCCTTCCATCACAGTTGGTGATGGAAGTTGGTAAACGTTGCCTTTGTTTGTTTTAAATAAGAATTAGATGTAACTCTACAAGAAGGTGCTTGCATGTTCTGGATTATAGTCTATGTACTTGGAGTGTTTCAGATGGAACATCATTAAACGTCTTCACAGCTCTTCTAGATTCATCTCTATTAAGTGTTACAGGGATTCCCTGTGAGTGATTGGCTGTACCTCCTTGCACCAAAATCAAGTGCAGTTTAGTCTGATAGACCATTGTACTTGGAATGATCGCACTAAAAACACTGTGCGTGGGCAGAAGCATTTGAAGCTATAAACCCCCTTCGCTTTATGTGCTGTGGCCAAGTATGTGCAGTAACTTTAAAATCAAGATCACGCTTTATATTAGTAATCCTTCAGGTGGGAATGTGCCATATACTGCAATTAATATTTTTGTGAAGGATCTGGTTGCTTACCCACTTGATGTGAATTTCCTGACGCTTCTCTGTTTGCGCAGTTAATTTAAGGTAGGCTAATCTACAGTTAGCTAGGTATAAAATAATACTGGTTATTGTAGTTTGAGGATATGATACAATAATGAATAAAGTATAAAGCTAATACCAAAAGGCGTTGTTCTGGGGAAGGCTTTGCATAGCACTGTACGACAGCACAGTAGGTAGGAGAACTGACTGAGAAGAGCTACTTTGGCTGTGCAGTGTTAAGCGAGGCACAGCTAAGTCTCAGCTGGAGTTGCAGCCATCACTGGGAAGGGGATTGCTCAGGGACTCCTTGTTCTGGAAAGCTCAGACTTTCCTGTTGTGTGGTATAATTATATCCTGCCTCCATGTATCTCACTGCTATTCACATCTATTATGCCTATTTATTTAAATCCTAGCTATTCAAAGGCGAAATGTAAGGGATTTGTGGCAGGAGCAAGTGAACACGAGTGCGTTGTTCTCTGCCCAAAAGAGCTTCAAGGGATAAGAAATGTTACTTTGATAATTGTTTAAACGGTGCTTAAGGGGCCCCCTGGGCTACTTACATTGTCTCCGTGATTTGCCTCTTCCTGCCAAACACTCAATTGGTTCCGTGTCAAAAACATGAAAGAGTGGGGAAAAAAAAATGCAGGAGGATGGCAGTGAGTCTTTATACAAACATAAGGAAATGAATCGGTCCCATGAAAAAAAAAAATCACAATTGTCACTCCAACATCTATATGTACTAAAGCTGTTACTCAACTTTCTACTCTTATTTCTGTTTTCAAAATAAAATAAAGATAGAAAAACGAGAAACACAAACTAGGTTTAACTCGATCTGACCATATTCTTATGATTTAGGAAAAGAAATAATGATTTTGCAGACGTTTCTCATCTTAGTTCAGTTTTAGAGCTTTGTCATTCAGAACAGAAAAGATACTTCTGTGGCATTCAATCTGGGCAGATAATGTTGGACAAAATTGGAACATGGATGGACTTATCTTTTCGTAGCAGGTTTTTAAACTTGACCATCTTTGCTGGTATGTTGCCTATGGCTTTGAACATCCATAGAAAACTGCTGCTTCTAAGATTCCAAATGAGTTTTCCTGGTAAGTAAAGCCAGTTGTGATTGATAACCAAACTTGGGTTGCTTTCCATTCTAAACATTTGGATTGTTACCTGTGATTAAGTGTGATTTGGCAATGTTCGAGTCTTGAAATCCTTGTGTCACCAAGGAGGCTCCTGTGACAGTCGTAAAGATGTTGGGGCAGATTTCTGGAGCACAAATTGCTTGTCTGAGCAAAGAGCTTTGCATAAGCAGCCTTATCTGATGGGAAGAAATTTGAGTGCTGTGTTTTCAAGCTATTCTGAAGCACTTTCAAGCTGTTTAGAAACAGGAGGTCCAGAATGGAGGAGCTCATGTAATATAGGGTAGAGATGCTGGAGTGTATGACAAGGTGATTAAAAACTTGGGCTGAATCCTTTTCATCATTATAAAACTGCCTGTTCTTAGACTTGTTTTCACATTACTCTTTCCACTACACTATCCTTCATTTCCTACCTGTCACGGTCTATCTGCAGTACTCCTCTAATTAACAGATCAAGTGAGAGACAGCTCATCCTCCGCCTGTGTCTGTGGCTATGCATGCAGAAGGCTGGCTGTGCACTGCTGCCCCAGCACAGAGCCTCCCAAGAGCTTACAAACCTAGCGAGTGGTTTCACTGACCACCTGTTGTACATGCCTGAGATAGACTTAGCACGAGTCCCTGAAAAATGGACCCCTATCCTGCTGTGAAATATATTTAGAACAGATTCTCTCAGAAGCACAAGTATGATGTCATTGTAGAGGTGTAACTGTCAGATGTGGATGTGGAACAGAGATCATGAAACAGCAGGTGTGAAAGTTTGCTTGTTCTACATTCTAGAGACAGGATGATGCTTTCCAGCCTTTCATGTGCTGAACCTTAATTCTTGTGTTTTACCTCTAGTTAGTACATTTCTTGTACGACACTGATGGGATCATTTCAATTAAGCTTTAAATTCAGATATGAGCAACTTTACATAAAGGAATAACTGTTGGTTACACTGGGTTTTGATACACGTTGTTTGCCTAAATCTTTTTCTTTCTATTTAGCTACTTGTTCAATTCTCATGCTGTATATGCGCTTTCTGCTCCTTTTCTTCTCGCTGGAGAGAGAAATAAGGAGTTTGGAGCTGAAATTTCTCGTCTGATTAAATACAAAGTGAGGCTTGCATTTTGATCTGATACTGCTTGGGTTCCCTTATACAAGAGAAATATCATTCCAGCATGTGATGAGAGGGGACAGAATGTTATCACAGTTCCAGTGTTTGTATATTAAATTTCTGTTTGGTCAGGCTTGAAAATAATAATGTGAGAATGATTCTGACTTTTCTAAAATGATAGCCTCCTGGACAAGTCATACTCATACACACCCAGTTCAATAAAATATAGCTACGTAGTGATTAGCAAGTCACATCATGGACTAATTTGCTATCAGCAGCTGCAAACCGGCAGCTTCTCAGCCTTTGTGCTCCTGTGACGTGAATGTATGACAGGGATGCCAGTGGTCAGTTGGTAGTTTTTAATGTATTTCATCATAGTACAACTTGATTTCTCTATCTCACATATGTACAGAATAGATGTAAATATGAAATACACATGTATATGTTTGTAGCTTAAACATAAAGTACCAAAGTGTTTGAGTATCAAGTGAAAGTGTACAAGCAGAGGACAAACCTAGTAGGGTTAACAAAACCTGGTGTTTTTTTCCCCTAGAGCCAGAGTTTCACTCTTGAAACCTTACATCTGTGGGACACTTCGACTGTCCTGTGTGCAGATGTCAATGTCTCTCCCAAGGAATGCTCTTTTTTTTGCAATTACAATTGAGCTAGTCAGTCTGCATCCATGTGGTGCTGTTGATTTCTGCTGCTCTGGGTGACTGCCAGGGTCAGAATAGATAGTAGGGAAGCGAGACCTGAGTGTATGTTGTTTTTTTTCATTGTGGTCTTCTAGATACTGCTTCTGCATTCACCAGTCTGAGGGCTGATTGCTGAATCCCTGTGCAAAGGCTAAATGGGAGACATTTCTCTTGTTTCTGCTGTTTGTGAATGTATGCCTGTATACCTCCATGTGTCTGCATAGGTCAGTCACAATCTGGCTTCACAAATTTAGAAAGATGGGAAAGTGAGAAGAAATGAGCAGCAATAAAATAAGGTGCATTTTCTTTGCAGCCTCTGGCTTGTAAAAGAAATTAAAAGAACAGAACTTTTAGATGAGGCATGTAACTGACTTCAGATATCTATGCTTATTTATTTTGCAAAATGAAGCTCTCCTGAGGGTTGTTTCAGCCTGCAAAGCATATGAACTAGCATCTCTTTTCTAGCACACAATCTAGGAGAAGAGTTACTGGAGGAAAATGTCTGGGGATGTGTTTGTACAGCATCAGGTACGATAGTACTTGGATTGTTATTAATCAAAACAATCCTACACTTCCACAATATGTTTGTATTCTACAATATTCTTCTTCCCCTCTTTGAAACACGTATTTTTCTAAAGTTTGTTGAAATGCCAGTTGTATAACAAAGGGTTTCATCCAGAAACTTTTCACGTGTCCATTTCAGAAACAATGCTACTCCCAAATGTGAGCTTTTTACCCTGACAAAACTCAATATAGAGAAGTGGAATTTTCCTTCTGTCTTCATCACCTTTTTTTTTTTTTTTGTTATGATCATCTTGATTCTTTGTAAAAACAGTATTCTTTGCATCCTCTGCCTTAATCTTACTGCAATCAGTGATAATTTCTTACTCTAGGTATTACTAGGAATTTATTCATGGTAATGGCCTCGCAGTCTGAGGATTTTTTTTTTGGTGGCTTGTGATAGTGCCATAAAACTCAGCTACTGATCCATGTAAATGCTGTGTAAAGGTTGCTGTTAATGGCATAGATCTCAATTGATCCAAAATCTGATCCTGTGACAATTTAAATCCATGTCAAAGCTTCCATTGACCTCAGTGAGGACACGATGAGATCAACTTCTGCTAAGAACTAGCAACCTATAACACACTCCAACCTCTCATTATCACAGTTGTTAACATTTGAAGGTGGGTTATTAAACTGAGGCAGATCCAGAAAGAAGAACAATTTCTCTACACTGAGTCAAGTACTTGAGCTGTTCATGCAGGAGTGCTAATGAGGGCAGCAGTGAGGCTGAACAGAAGTGAGACGGGTCTGATGAAGAAGTAAACTGAGGAAGGTGGCACCACGGCTTGTTTAATTGCTCACTGGTGAAGATTAGGAAATACGTGAGGGAAAAATGCATGGAATTATGGATGCAGAATACATGTATACCACTAAGCTGTGGTGGGTGGACTTGGCCTAAAAGAGAAGTCTGAAATGTCCTTTTGCCCACGGGAAAAGGTTTAAAGTTACAGTTGTAGTTTCCTACATCTGGATGTGGAGTTGCTCTATTTTGTTCTGCTAGACAGTCCCACTTGTGGAGCCTTTACTACCTGTTACCCAATGTGTTAATTTGCGTGGGGTGCATTTCTACAATCACTGTGCTGTTAACAACCCGGCCGTTTTGTGTGAGTTGAAGTGAGGCAAAATTTGTTTTCCCAGATATTTTTTACAAAATTGTCATCCTAATTAATGGAGGAGTGTTAGAGCTGTTTCCATATAGAAAGCTTGTGAACAAGAGGAAAAACTCATTAATTGATATGCAGGAAGAGAGTAGTAAAGCTCTCAGATAATTGAGAAGTGAACCTGTTTCACTCTGTGCTGTGTGCCACTGAGGTTTTTTTGTTAATGGTTACGATGGCAGTGCAGTAGCTGAAGTTTGCATTCAGAATGATAGAAAGTGCTTGGGACACCCTCTGCAGAAGCTGTGCAGGACTTCTGATCCCCAGCTTCAGAAACCGTGGAGCCCCCTGGATTGTGGGAAAGTTTTGTTATAACAACAAAGTGTTTGCTCTTAAACGGAGCGGGGAGGGGGGAGTGTGTAGCACCATCAAAGAGGGACAAGGATTCAAAGGGAAACATATGCCTGAAACATATGGGTCAAGTTTATTTGAAAGGAAAACTTGTTTGCTTTTGATTCTTTATAACATTTCCCATGGAGACTAGCAAATAGAGCTGCCACATTTTTGGCAAAGTGCTCTTATCCTAAACTTGAAACACTTAAATACACATACTTATGTAAATGTGGTCTCTATTAGTTTCAGCAATGTGATGTTTAAAACATTTTTTAAAAAATTCCTGCCTTTATTATTCTCCAGTTGGCTGTATTTTCTATTTAAAATGGGAGTATTTATTTATTTTGACAGGGAGAAGGATAGAGTGATTAAAAGAAATCCTTCTCCTCCGAGGTTCTGCCATCAGTGCAAGGTCTGTAGGACTAAGGACAGCAAGTGACAGGCGACTGAGAAAACTTGGAATACAGGGGCCTGGAACCACTTTGAGGGTTTGAAAGCCATTATTAAAACTGATTGGCACTTACAGAAGACATTTGGATAACAGTAACTAAGGAATTTTCTCTGGCTGTGCTTCTCAAAAATGCTCATTAGCAAAGTTAAAATTAAAGGTGGGACAGGATAAAATGAAATCAGGCTGTATTCACTGAACTCTTCTGGCTCCAGTGCCTTTTCCTGGGCTGCAATAAAACTTTCATTTGTATTATGATATTGTTTGTATTATTTATATAATTATATTTTATTATTTATTTTTCAAAATAGTGACTCTGAACGTGCAACGCTATTTGATTCAGTTTGTTTTCTTTGTTCCTGAACAAACATATGGCCCCATTTCTCTCACACACAAAAAGAGCTCTCACTGATGTCAGTGGGGGCTTCACCACCTTTGATATGAGAGAGCTGGATCAATAAAAGAGTGGCTGAAAGCAGGCCAGGCTTATTCCCCTCTTCCTAAGTATATAATATTTGGGAAAGCAAACAATCCATTGAGACCTAATCAAGTAAAGTGCATTTAAAACACTGATTTGGAGTGTCATCAAGGGTCTACAGTCAACAAAATTGATACAAACCTTTAAAAGCCTTGGTGCAAAACCATGGGCATGTCCGTGACTAGAATAACAGCCTCTTACCTGCAAGACAATAACTAGTCTCTATTATTGGTGCTTTCTGAAGAAAATATATACATGTCTATTTGTATACAAGTGGGTGTGTAAAATATATATAAATGGCTTTGAAATATTCTTCATTTATGCATATAAAGGGCCGATGAATTCCTTCACTGTTCCTCTGATCAACATCCCTAACAACTTCCTCTCTAGTGTCTCTTGGGACTAGCTTCAGGCTGTGCAAAGAACTGGACTCATTTTGCATTTGTCTTTCCCTCCATGTAGATGCCCTTCTTGTCCTTAAATATATTTTACAGTACTTTTAATGGCTGAAAAGGGATAGTAGTGACAGACTGAGGGAAAATTGCCAAGATTGTTTTGGCATTGTTTCCTCTCTCCCTCTGGCCCCCCCCAAAAACAGAGGGAGAGATAAAGCAGAGGCTTTGGCTGTTTGCCACTTTGCTCAGTGATTTGAAGACAGTAGACAGATCTGTCTGCAAAGATGGGTGGTTGCAAGCACTTATGAGAACGTTGTGCTAATGGCAGATCTCAAGACAGCTATCTGTCTGTCTTGCATGAACAGCGGTTACCCACCTTCAGTAATGATGTGGCAGAAGGTGCTGCTCTGACTTCTGACTGTGCCTTGTTGTGAGCTGATCTTTAATGACTCCTAATCAAACTAAAGAAGGTATGCATCCACTGTGTGGCCCTCAGTGAACTGTATGTCCTAACATCTTATTTTGCCTTCACGGTCATGGGACCATATCCATGATTTTGATTGAATGAGAAGGGAGTAAATTTTGTGGCTTTTTTTAAATGAATGAGAATTTAAAAAAAAAAAAAAGTGCTTCTGGGCTTTTCTACCCCTCCACAAAAGCATTTACGTTCTTTGAATATTTTCTCACATCCTGTGCTAAACTGGAGCTGAAAGCTTCAGTAGTCTGCCATGCAGGTGATGTATCTATGCAGAACTGATGTAAATGGAGTTTGTGTTCTGAGCTCACCTGGGTGAGTGACAGACTTTGGCTTCACAGGTCTTGACACCTCCTGAACTTTTGGAGTCCAGAATGGCAGAACTGTCAGCTGTGTTTGGGATTTTATTACCTTGACTTCTGGAAATAAGCTTTCCTCTTGATTGAATTCATTTTTAGAGTTCTTTGGAGCTTGAATCTCATTTTTAGTCCAGATATGAATGCTGCTATATTCTTACCTAATTATAAAAACTAGTTTTATCGGGTCTTACTATTAGTTTTCAGCCTTTTGGCTAAAGAAAAAAAGAAGCTGATTCCCACTAACATAAAGCTATGTGGAGGTTCTGAACTCTCTCTCCTAGCTGTAGAGAAAAGGATGCAGTATTGTAATGAGCTTTTCCTAGGGAGAGCTCTCTCCAGACAAGCTTAGATTTTGTTTAGGAAATATGATTTCCATAATAATTCAAAATCCTGTCAGACTCCCTGCCCAGTCATGTTCTGACTGCATTACACAGTAAACCTGAAGGATGGTCTCTTCTTTTTTTTTTTTTTTTTTAAGAACAACCCATGATAAAAATAGTATCTTTCTCACAGAAATGGGTGAAAGAGTTTTCACAGATGCTGCCAACAGTGTTCCTGGCTCAGAGCATTTCTATTTATCTTTCTTTCTTGAGACACTGAATTTACTTTCAAGTTTAAAAGCATTAAAAAAAAAAATCACTTGAAGATCCAAATCTGATGGCACAGATGAAAGATGCAGTAGGCATTCCAGATGCATTGTGTATTTCAGTTATTCTAACTTTTAAGCACTAAGATGCCAAATTATTGGATCCTGGCAGTGCTCTCATTCAGTGCAATCCTATCATAATTAATGTGATAAAGCTCCTTTATGTAGAAAAATATTTATGGGATCTTCAGAGACTGCAAAACAAACCGTAATAAGAGTTCTTCCAAGTCTGGCTATGCAAATTATGGACATATGGTTGGTGTGGCTGATGCTGGCAAAAATCCTTTGAAGTCTTCCTTGTGTCATCTTACTGCCATCCATCACACTTCCACATAGTGGCAGGAGATGTCAGCAGAAGCTGTTGCTGCACCTTAAAATAAACTTGGTGTGTGCTCTGCATTCAGGTGAAAACTAGCTTCAAGCAAAGAAATCAGAGCGTAAAGAAACTGTAGCACTCAGCTTTGTTAGTGCAGCTCTCTCATCTCTCTCCTACTATATAAGCATGTAATACAAGTAGTTCTAAACGTCTAACTACTAATTTCTTTTGGAAGCTCTGGAATCAAGCTGTTTTATAGATCTGCTCTAAATGTAGACTAATCCCAATGAAATCATCATGAAACAGAGTGGAATTCAGCTTGGTTTAATGTACATGTTTAATCAATCATACCAGAAAGGCAATTAAAACTTGAATTTTTGTGCTGATTCCTGTTATTTTGCTTTTAAGAAATTGTCTCCAGTAGTACAGATTAATTCAAAGATATTCTTTGTTGTTTTTGTTAGTTTTTGTTCTGTCTAGCTAAAAGCTGGGTTAAAGTCCATACAAAATAACAAATGCTTATAATTGTTTTTTTTTAACTCACTCTGAAGGCATTGACATTGGAGAACACAAAATGATGTGGGATGTAAACAGAAACATCCTTTGTTGTCAAGGGAGCATTAATGAAGAAGTATGTTCAATCAGTGCTGGTTCCTTCTCGTTAAGTGGGGTCACTTAATTACAGCTCCAGGTGAAACAAAATGATTTGCAATAACTGTGTCAATTTAATTAGCATGATACAAATATAAGCTTTTTCCTTGCTCATTGCATAATGCATGGACATGACCTCTTTAAATGTGTTTACTTTTATTGACATTTTAATTGGCTGCCCATGCACAGTTTCTCTGTGCAAGGTTTTCCATAGTAACAAAAGACAAATGATCATGCCACTCAGGCTAGGCACCACATAAAATTACCTTGCTGGCCACTTTCTACTTTTTGAAAAAGTAAAAGCATCCTTTAAAATCTGCAGTACAAATAGCAAAATGAGAGAGAAGGGGGCAAGTAGTGCTACCCTCCAAATGTGCCTTTCTGTTTTGGCGTGACCCCCTGGTAAGGAACAGGGTCAGAGGTAGTGAATTCCTTATCAATACTTCATGTTTGCTAATGTGGGAGAAGTTGCAAAGGAGTGATAGTGATGCTGTCCAAGCACTGTTCAGGCTCATTTACTGATTTAAAAAAAAATCAGACCTGCTTGAAGGAAATTCAGCAATGTAAAGGCTCTCGTATTTTCCCACACTACAGTACGTAGGAACTTCTGCATGTTCCTTAACAGGAAGGGTTTAGTCTGCCACGTGAGAAAACCCTGCGCTCTTTTCCCCAATGTCTATTTTTTATTAAGTCTTGGTGAAAACACATTTATTTTCTAAGAAGAATGCAGTATTAGGAAACTCAGATGGAGGTTCTTTTCATTAAAACTGACCTTGGATCACCTTTTCAGAAGGTTGTATTTCTGAAGAGAGTAAAATAGCTAACACAGAGTGAGTATCGTTCTCTTAGGACTGGATCTTACACTACATCCTTTTTCTAGGATGCGAATGCCTTTAAAGATCTGGGGAGATATTACTAAGATTTTGAAAGCCTGTCTTTTCGTGGTTAATATAAAACCCTCCTATAGGGTGTGCGTTGTGACCTTTCAAGTTGCTCAGATTAGGTGTCCCAGGTTAATAGTCACTAGAGATAACTGTGGTCTTCTCTCAAATTATCATATAATAGTTGTCAAGTCTACCTTGCAAAATCATTACTCAAATATGTGAGCTCAGAAATGAAACTTGCTGCTATATCTTTAATAGTATGGTGATAGAAAAGTAACACATCTTTTTCTCACTCATTGCAAAAATTACTTTTCTGTGAGCAAATGTAATTTTGTACCATGCCCCAAGTGGTTAGTGTTGCTCCTCCAGATAGAACCAATTTTTCCATTGCTCATTCAGGAGTCATTTGACAAGGGTCCATTTCCCTTCAAGTAGGAAAATGTTCTGAAATAGTGTTGTAAAAACAAGCGGTACAGAAGCAGGTAAAAATTCAAAGAAAATGACAGATGTGTGAGAGACCAGCCAGTACTTTACCACAAGTCCTTGTAAGACAGAGCAGTGAAAGGAAATGCTGAGGTGGATTTGCCAACGTTCACTCTATGGCAATCAGTATGATTAGTCATGCCATTAAAATATAAGCAAAAATACTTCAGTCTTCAAAGCAGCAGTCTCATTTACATGGGGCATAAGCACCACGAATAATGTGATGCTTCCCTTTAGATGGACTCAGCAGGGCTGTGTGTTGTTTTCAGGAGACCAATATGAAAGCTGTATCTATGGACAATTTTTAACACGGTTGAAATTATAATCAGAACCTCAATTTATGACAACGTAGTGACAAAGTATTTGGCCTTTGAATTTGATGTTTTCAGGTTGGAAAAATGTTGGCTGACAATTACTGTGCCTGAAGATTAGTTTTGTTTCATATGGCGCGCATAAAATGGAAGTGTGATTAGTTCATACAGCATAAGCATAAAGGATATGAATATTCTATTAACAGCTTTGAACAGAACAAATGACCATGTCTGCTAGATTGAAAGCAATGTATTTCACAATCACAGGAAACAATTTGGTTTGTAGTAAAAGATGATGCATAATGCAAGATTTGAGTATTTATCATTTTGCAATACCATTCCTAGGACAGCTCATGGTCTGCCATTGAAGCAAAAAATGGAGTCTGGCATTTTAAATAAGAACAGAAAATTTAGAAAGTCTGAGCTTGCTTTGTGTTGTGAATTCACATCAATATAAAGAAAAGCAATTTATGTGAAATGTCATATAGCTCCCTCTTTCCAGTAGTAGAAAAAACCTCACTGTTGCATTTATAGCTAAAGATCATTAGGAGCTAAGTTTGGCTGAAATTCTTGGCAAAATGATGTGTTCAGTGAAGAGTACATCTTTAGGGCAAACAAAGATGTTAATATTTCAAATTTTAATTTAAGTAAGAGCTGAACCATCTGAAAATAGAAGAAAATGTTTAGGTTTTTTTTGTGTGTATATATTTATCGCTTCATCTAATAACATTTTTTCCTTCTTTATGGTGAGCAACAACCCCCAAAACTCTATTGACTGCAATCGTTTTAAGTTTTTAATACTTTGACTTGACCAGCAAACCCTAAATCAGTTATTCATGAAACTCTGTGATCTTATATTTTTAAAAATACTTGAAGAACACAGTGAGTTTCTTTTTTTTTTTGCAATTTAAAGTATTATTCTGAGGCAACTTCTGCTTTTGCAGTTGTATTCCTGCTGTTCCCAGACTACAGAAATCTTAGAAACTGATTTTCCCAAGTATGGCAGAAAACAACTGCCCTTAAATAGGAGGATCCCATTAACAAAATCTTGAAGAGAATCAACACTACTCCTCCATTCCGTGTATTGAAATGATGGGTGGTATCTTTTCAGGAATGACATGCAGACATAATTCAGGCTACAAATCAGACTGTGCTCAGTTCTCACTGATTATGTCTGAAAATTATTTGTTTTACTCCTTCATTATTTAACGTGATTTTTTTTTTAATTTTCCTTGCACTCAGAAATTCCAATTCTTTTAAAGAGTATATTTTAATATGCTTATTCATTTTCTTAAACATTGATGGAGTAGCAAATCAATCAGTTACTAGATTTTACCTGCCTAATTGTATTATCTGATACTTGTATGCAGAGGCAGTCGGATGGAGAATTATTCACTTATATCTGTACAGACAGTTTCACTAATTAGATGTTGACAAGAATGCATACTCTGAAAAATCAGCCCCTTTACTTGTAATTGTCTTACATTTGACAATGCAGTTGTATGAGGTTGCGGATTAGAAATAAAGCTAATCTATTTTCATACATACAACTAGTTTCAAATATGCCTCCTTCTGGTTGCATCGAGATTTTGTTGTAGTCAGAATAGATTCATTCTAGCCCAGTGTTACTTCCTCTTTTGAAGAGGCGCTTGTGTAAATCTTGACAGGTTGCATAAACAATTGCAGATGATTCTTGCTCCCATATCTCTATTTGCACGGCTGTCATACCGTCTTTCATTGGCTTTTTCCCCTCGAACGCACGCTTTGCTCAGCAGGGACCTAGATGGAACCACACTGCTCTTCCCTCCTGTCCCTGTGATAGCTGCAGTGCCTGGTGGCAGTGCAGGGCAGAAGTTGCTTTTGGCTTCAGTTCCATTTCAGAGCTTGCATTCAATTTCTGGCCTTTCCTAAAATAAAAAGACTGTTTTCAGACTGCGCTATTAGTTGTCAGATTATTTGAGTGATAGAACAAGGCGTACAGATGTAGAACTAGTTTGACCTTCCACTCTGGAGCAGGCAAACAGTGTTTACTCTTGATGTGGTTACTACCTTATAATGTTATCGTGACTGAATTTGTACCAGACTCATTTGAGTCCTGTGATGCCCTCACGCATTTTCTTGATGACATTAAGTGAAATTCTTTGGTCCTTTCATGGGCATTTGGGTTCTTGCTGAGAGCGCTCACCAAAGTGGAGAAAATTCTGATATCTTGAAAGGGGAAATTATGATTCAGACTCTTTGTAACGATCCACGTGATACTTTATTATTATTATTTTGAATGCCTGAGTTATGTTATTTGGAGTGCTGGTTTGTCAAAATCCAGGTGATAGATTCTATAAACAGAGGAAGAGGGGTAAATCTTGAAGCTCCTATTTTGTAAAAAAAAAAAAAAAACAAAAAACAAAAAAAAACCAACTCCATTTAAAACCTGGGCATTCATTCACATTCTCAGGATTCCTTGGACTTTGAAGTATTACATTACTGTTTGTGAGGCTAGAATCGGTAAAGAAAAAGCCATGTGTGGTTCTAGGGCAACCTCACAGGAGGTAGAAGTGTTTGTCTCATCAGCTTCCAACCTAACTGCAGTGCAGCCAGGTCAGAATTCCTGCTCCAGGGTGTTAAAGGACAGATTCTGCCCTCGTTGTGTATGCTGTGGTATAACAGGCTTTAAAGAGCTTTGAGTGAGGCTTTAATGAAAGAAACATATTAGCAATGAATGCAGGTAAGTAGAGCAGCGTATCTGGATTATATTAGGAGATCAGTCTGAATAGGAGAGTTATAATTGGGCTCCAGTGATTACCAACACACTGAATTTTAGACCAGATGTTTATATAGCCCCTTAAAAATATAAGGGCCGAATTTCAATCTATTGCAAGGCTGGGAGGGAGTGAGGGAGCTGGCAAGAAAACTGTGGTGGAAAAAACCAGCATCTCTGTTCTGGATGGAGAAAAAGATACTGAGAGCAGAATCTTCATTCATCACAGATGTGCATGTTTTGATTGAGAAATAAATAGCATTTCTTTTGAAATTTCCTCCTTTAATTTCAAAGTTCTTTGCAATCAAGTGGCTTTATATTATCGTCAGCATTTCAGAGAAGAAGGATGAAGAACAAAGGTTAAGAGGCCTCGTCCAATGTCACACAAGAAGTTGGTACTGGATCTAGGAATAGCTTCCCCTCCACTGCACCATGCTGTGACACAATGCTGCTATATAGAGAGGAGCTTACTGTGCATCTGTGACGCATTATGCAGCTGCAGAGAGCATTCAGCATTTGAGATTGTAACAGCGTAGATTATCTAAAGATAGAAGAGATGGAAAAAGTCAAGTGATCAAACCTGCTTCTTCATAGCCTCCCTCAGCAAAGCAGCAAATTAAAATTTATATCTTAGGTGGCACAAAATCTCCTAAAAAGAGGGGTCAAGAAATATCTGCAAGAACAAAAAGAATTAGGTAGAAACTTCAGTAGATGCAGTGTTTACATACTGGTTCAAACATTCTCTTTCTAACAAGATAAAGAATCCCTAAAGTTAAGGAATATGAACTCATTATGATAAGACAGTATAGAAATGCCAAGTGGAACACTGTCTCAAGACCTTCTGCAGACATGAGATTAAGATGTTCAGCAGAGAAGCTGGAATTAAAATATTGCTTTCAGCGAAGTTAGACTTGTGGCATAGCAACAGCAAGTTGCAGTCTTTTGGGCTTCATTTGCTTTGCCACTGCATGGGACTGATTAACTTCTCCTGTGCAAAATGTAGAACTTTAGAAACCAGCAACAGTAAGCTGTCAATCTTAGGGATCAGAAATCACAGTCTGCATGTTTTGTAATGTACTGCAGCCATATTAAGAGTACTTTTAGGTTTCTGTTTATCTTCCTGATGAGTGGTCATTTCCTTTAATTAAAGCTTGAATAAACAATCTCTATTACATCCTCTCAACTTACCTAAACACTTCTGAAAGTCTTCTGGTATGCTTTATTCCTGTGCAGTTAATTTCTTCCTAACAGCCCCTGGTGGACAGTAAAATAGGGGGACACCTCTAGAATGGCAGGAGATTGGTTGTTCCACAGAGAATTATACTCTCCCCTTTGAAAGCACGTGGTTTTTCTCTATTAACCCCAAACATCTGGGAAATGCATACCATTCTACTTCCTGCCACAGAAGTGGAAGGTGTTGCTGTTGAAGGCATTCATATCCACTTTAGTAGCATTTAAGTACATGAAATATGACTTCTGATAGAAGAAATTGCTATTGTACGTGTTAAGGATGGCATCATGCAGTTAGGTATGTAGAGGAATTGGCCTGAACTTACGTAAGATACTGAATACTTCATGCTTGGAAGAAAACTAAATGATCTGCTAGTTTGGCACTGTTATGTTGGTGAATACTGATGGGAAACCTGTACAAAGTTTTCCTTTTGACTCTTCGGACCTGTGTGTTTTTATATATTTATATTTTATTTTTCACATGGATTTTCTTGTCGAATGTGGAGCAAGGTTCTCTTGTCTTGACTGGCAGTGCTTGAGCCAGTAATACCATCCCCTAATCATATTACCAAACTGGCACAAATGAAAAATTTAATGCCAGCTTTTGGATGAGAGTCATGAGATGAAGATAAAGCACTTCCTGGCTTCCTAAGGCTTTTATTTCTTTTCAAGGGAAAAAAAATATGCTTTTATCAGCTTTGAAGGTCAGATAGCAAAGCAGAGGTTAATCAGTTTTACTTTAATTTTGGATCCAGTACCAGAAATTCCCCCTTGAAGGGCTGGAGAATGCAGTATAAGCACACTGTTCTGTCTTTGGTTCTTGGAACACAAGTCAAGGAATAGTGCTTTTATCTGGCAGTTTATCTTTATGCAGACAGGAAGCTTTTTTTCCCCCCTGTTTCCTTATACTTTATTATCTATTTTTTTTTCTGATTAGCTTTCTGTCCAATTTCAACATATTTTGAAAATTCTGCTAATTTGAGATAGCTGTAGATATCACTGTTTCTTGGTTAGTTGAGAGTTATCCTGATTTTATACAGTAAATATTCTGTCACAGCTCTAATGATCCACATACCAGGGAGTACTGAAATCTGTGTAAGAATGGAGTTCCATAGCTCTTCTGGGACTCCAGAGCCAGAACTCTGGTGTGCCAGGTGATGAGCAAGAGCAGAACTAAGGTCAGAGGCAGGGCTGCAGCACTGGGAGTGTTTTGTATATGGCACCTGGAGCAGCACTGTAACTGTTTTGTCCTTGGTGACTTTGTGCTTCCCACAACCATAAATAACTTACACTGAAGTTTTTGCCTTGTTGTGTGTTTGGTGGGTTTTTTGTTGTTGTTGTTTTTTTCAGTAACTGTGTTTAGACTCCCCTTAGCAAATAATTAACAGATATTTAATTAGCGTTAATAATTAACACTACCTTAATGTCTTCCATTATGTGAAAAATATTACTTGTGCCTTCATAGAGCCTTGGGTGCTAGAAGGGCTTTGTACGCTGAAAGATGGCTGAATCCTGAAGAACCCTCTGTAATTTATGCACTGTCCTGACAGTAAAGACTGATTTATGGACAAATCGGGAAGAGGAGTTTGAGAAGCTTAGGAACTTGAGTAGTTTGGAAAGTAAAGGGGTTTGTGCTGCTACGTTTCCTTTCTGTTCTCATTTTTAAGGACTGACTTTAAGTGAGTTCAGGCTTTCAAGTAAAAAGTTCTAACCATGATTTGTTTTGAAGATTCTCCTTGAAGACAACAATAAGTCCACGCTACATTTTGCATAGCAATTCTTAGTAATGCTTGCCACAGAGACTTGAAATGATGAGAGTTCAAGTGCAGCACCATTAGCAGTTTTCTGATTTTGTACACATCGTATCTTGTTAAAACATTGAACTTTTAGAGAAGGGAGAAAGGCTCAGTATAGAAACTATGACGATTTCTTATTGTTCTGAGAGGTGAGCTGGTAACAAAAGAAGTCAGCACAAGGACTATCGATTATACTATAATACCCTGTTGATATGAAGCATAAAAGAAGAATCCTAAACCACTGAATTTCTTTTTCTCTCAAGTGTATCCAGTGGATTTTTGCCCTGCAAAATTCTCCTCTTCTGCAAAACTGCCACAGTCAGCTCTGCCCATTGTCTGCAGTGAGTTTTCATTAATGCTTTTACACCTGGGCGAAGTGGGTGTGAAATGAACTGTGATTGAGAGAATAGCATTTTATATTCACTTAGGCATTTTGAAATACAAAGAATGACTACTACTCCTGTAGTGCAAGATCATGTTTTGGGATTATTAATTTTTTTTTAAGTATTAGAATGATATAGCAGTGAGGTGGGGGAACATCTTTCTCCCACTGCCTTCTCATTTTGAATTTCAGATGCCTTCCCCCACCTTTACAGCAGCAGTATATCATATTTACAACACCTAGCATTTCAAGGTTAGATGGCAAAGTGTTGAGTCAAAAAAAAAAAAAAAAATTACCTTTCCAGGGATACTCAAATATTTCAGTTCATGTTTGGAAGACAGTGTTGATGTGCTACTGGTTGATTTCATTTCAGAAATGGACAACACAATGATTCATCTAGACAGAGTCAAAAAGCTGATCTCAACCTCAGTGCTCACTTTTCGAACATAGTCTACGATCAGATGTCTTGTGTGTTAGGAAGGCATTTATTATATGCAGTGCTACTTCTGGAGTTTTTCAAGTTTTTCAAACCTGTATGGCACAATATTTCAAACAAATGTTGGCAAGCTGAGTCCTCATCAGGAATTCATGTATATGTGTCACCAAAGTTTTCTGATTCATCTACTTTGCTGTCTTCATACTTCCTGTAGGAATTAAAACAAGAGACCAGGAGAAATGACAAAGTAAAATTAATTCTGGAGAGTAGTGAAAAGCAGTTGTATGTAGTGTTTGGCCTGGGGAAGAGCAAAAAGAAACAGAGAGGCTATGGAGGTTCAGTTGTTGGACTTTTCAAAACTTGAAAGTACTGACACTACTTTGAAATGGGACTGGACTTTGATGTATCCCAGGATCCATTAACCTGCATGGTTCTGCAATAGTATGGAAAGAGTAAGGACAGTAAGAAAGGAGCTCGAAGGGGAATGTGAGTATAGATGTACAAAATCAACAACAGAGAGTAAAGCTAACTATAACAGAGTACGGATCAGTGTAGTACCATCTATTCTAATGCATCGTACTTTTTTTTCCTTGAGTTAGTGTAGAAAAGTTTAAAAACAACAAAACAACAAAAACTCCCACCAAGTTAAGTCATAATGAGAATTACCAGTCACTTTTGCAAACAATTCTGATTCCCCTCCCTGTAGTGCAATGGCTGTTGGCTACCACACTTCAATCTTGTATATTTCTTCCTGTTACTACTTGTCAGTACAATTTTAAGGTACCTATAAAGATTTAATGATCTCAGTACCTTTTCTCTGGTTGTTTCTGATTTGAAGCAGTTCTGTCTAAAAGGAGACATTTTCAGCTCACAAAAGCCTCTTTGTAACAAAAAGTGGCAGACTTTTCTCCCTTTGAAGCCCCTGGGATAGTGGTCCTAAGATATCCAGAATAGTCCTTTGCACAGGAATTCTGGTTCCCAGCATAAGAGGAAGCCTGTGAATTTAGGCTGCATCACTGGTGAAGAGCTCATTGCAGAGCCATGACCACATCAGCAGCTTCTGCTAGAGGAGAG
>JAOWBP010004343.1:3834670-3872048 GCA_028571105.1 Tragopan temminckii | reverse complement strand
GGTGAGTCTGCACCTGCATCAATTTTATATTCATGCTTATTCCTTGTGCTGGCAATTGTACCTACCCATAATACTCCACATAGATCATTTTTGGTCCCTGCTCACTAGTCAGCAAAGGATGTTGTTGAAGTCTCATAAAAATATGTGCACACCTTGACACCTAATTTGCAGCACGCTGACCATTTGCAGAGAGCAACTGTCTTGCTTTGCTATCACTTGTGGCTTGGCCAAAGAGTGTAATTTTACTTTATGCTACTCTTTATGACCTAAGTTTGATTTAAGCTGTTATAATTTACGCATTTGTTTCATTTCTTTGAAACATTGATCACAAGGTTTGGCGATTCTAATTATCTTTTTGGCTTTAACGTTTTCCTGCAGTAATTTCAGAAAATTCAAAGTAGGCATAAACAAGCAAACGTGACAACTGTATTATAGCAAATAAATGTGCTGTAAAAGACCCATTTTATATATTTTTTTATTCCTACAGTATTGATGTTCCTTCCCAGTGAGGAAAGTTTTATCACACAATATTTATTGCTATTTTTTGGATGTAAATATTTGTTGTTCTGGTTTCTGCTCCTATTTATATATTCACGTATCGAGGCAAGGCATTTATCAGATAAAGGCATAGAAGACCTGCCCTGATTCTGTTATGATTAAAACAAGATGAAACTAAATAATGCATTGTTAATAAGAGAGGAAAAACTCTGATGCCTAAGAAGGTATTCAGAAAGAGATTCATACTTCCAGTGTAAAAACAATATCCTAAATCTCTTGAAGCTAGGAATTTTTTCATATACAAGCTATTAAAAAAGGCCTGTAAAACTACTTTTCAGGTGATAATAGTTTCCATGAATACAGTAGAATTCAGATCAGGCTGGACAGCTTTGCAAGCAGAGTTGATTATTTCCAAATTTTTGCCAGAAAACTTTATAGTGACTTTCATTTAAACATTGTGTTTATTCTTGTAAGACTTAGCGGGGCACCTACATGGTATTAAAACTATGGTCATGCCACTTTTACTTGGACAGCACACCAATGTATTAGAAGGTTAAAAGTCTCGTTTTTATAGTGAGTAAATAGAAGAGAAAGGACTAGACTACATCATTTGTAGTCCCTAACTCCAACTACCAAATGTATGGCTTTCCTGACCTGTTTCATCAAGGATGAGCACTCATGAACTATAAACATGCCAAGCTCTGTTTTCACTGCAGTACTCAGACTTGTTTGTATGAATGCCCTACCTTCCTTGCAGAGAGCTCTGAAAATGTCATAGATCAAGACAGTAGTTGTCTTCTTGCACCTAGATAAAGCAGTCTAAGGCTTATTTTTTAGCGTTTAATTCTAGAATTTTAAAGGGATTGAAGGCAGTTTTTCTATTCAAAAATATTTTGTGTAAAAATACATACTGTTAGCAAGGTTGGTTTCTCTCTCTAAGTTTCCAGTGGCTACTCAGCAACCAACACAAAGTTCATCAGTATCCTATTTACCTACAAAGCTGTGCTGAACAGTGCTCTAAATTATCCCATCTTAAAAATGATTTCTTTTTTTCATCAGTTGAAGGAACTTTATACGTCTCGTTAGAGTCCTTGAAGCAGTTACCTTTGCACAATTACACCGGATTGTTATAAACTTTCCCTATTGTTTTTATTGCTTCTCTGAAGTGATCTGGGATTTTGTATCCATATTCAGGGTCTGGTTCTCTTGACTTAACTCACATCTCCCAGGAACTCTAATGAGAGGCAGGCATTTATCTCGTTTGAAGAAAGGACCTCCTTACACTCATACTGCATTTATTTTCTTTTGAAATAGTCCATGAGGCTAAAGAAGAGAACTAGGACAGCCTCATTCCATTCCTAGCTGTCTTCTTCCTTCACAGTATAATCACATCTTTTCTTGACGTCTTCAGTGAATTACAAATTAGCGAGCCTAGTTTATACTTGCATTTTGGATCCTAAAAATGTCTCCTAACCCTCCCCCAATCTGAAATAATGACAAGAAGCCCATACGCCAATTAGGAGATTAGATTTATATTTCATCTCTTCTAGCTGGGAGGGAAGGTTGCTGTTTTTACAGGTTTCTGTATTACTACTCTCTTTGTTATTCTACTCACAGTCAGGCATTGAGCAGTCATTTAGGAGTTTTAATTGTGTTAGTGATAAGAGTTTGTTCTTTATTATTTTTCAGTACGTGCAGGTTTTGTATCATGCATACACAGAGACAGATGTGTTTGTATCAGACTGTGCAGGTAACTTGTGTACACTTAGCAAATCCAAGGCATTCTGGACTTTTTACTGTTGGCAGGTAAAAGATCATAGGAAGTGATAGTTGAGTTTGCAGCTCTTTGGCAGATGTAGGCAAGTTAGACAAAGCAATTCATCTCTGGGCACGCTGCAGTGCTGCCTGCCTTGTGGATTTGTCGCCTTGACATCCAGGAGGGAATTTCTCCTCCTATCAGTTTGTCTGGCGTTTTGGCTACGACTGGTGCCTTTGGGCACTTAATGCTACGGAAGAAAACCCTCCCCATCAGATCTGCAAACAACAGTGATGGAGCTGATACATAGACAAGTCCTGTGGTTATTCGAGCGGCCTGTGGTAGAGCTCCGTTTGATATACAAGTCTCATGAGAGCTGGTTCTGTGGCTTAACCCTACTGTTATTTCTCTCCTAAATGCTTCTGATATTACAGCAGTTGCAAGAAATCTAATTAGCTAATGCTTGTACTCTGTGTTCAGTTCCTTAGATAAAAGTCAGTCTGCATGCTTGTAGAAAGTGCTGAGAAGTACAGCCAGTAAACTTGCTTGTGCAGCAGGGTATCTGGAGATTAACACAGCTTGTGATGATGGGGTGACTCCCAGTTTTGTATGCCTTTGCTAACTAAAAAGGAGTAAATGACTGCTAATTAATTTGGACAGGTAATTTTTCTCTTCTCTTGTTTGTGGGTTCTCTGGGTCACTGGCACTGCCAGGAACTGCTTCTAAGTTAGTTCTATCTAAGAAGTAGTAAGAAGTAAGCCCAGTGCTGTGCAAGGCTGGCTTTGAGTATCAAATTGAAAGAGCAAGCTGCAAAATCCATTATAATAATGAAAAGGTAGGAAAAATGTGTCACTTAGTTTTCGCTCCTGTGCATTTGAGTTCAAATCTTGTCTGAGCACAAAAGTAAGCAATGTTTCGTTGCTCAATATTGCAGAGCTCATGCATTCCCTGTGCTGTATGTTCAGTTGTAACACTTCCTCCTATTAATGCAAAAATTCATTAAGAAATGAGTTGGAAAATGCAAAGCTTCTGTGCTTCTTAAATCCCCTAATCCTATTTTGAAGACTTAAATGGTGAATAGGCTTCAAGCCGGTGGTCTGTAAGGGAGTGAATTTCACTCCAGGTGAGGTAAAGGCTCATCAGAAAGAGACAAGGTTTATTTTAAGGCAATTCTGTACCATTCATTAAGCTTATTCCATCCTGAAATGGGGAGTGAAAATGCCTGCAAAATTTTTAAGGCTTTTTTGAAAACATCACATCATTTTGACATGCTAAAAAAATTGGATCTCCACCTTGTAAAAGTTGATTTGGGTGTCGTGAAGGACTGACGGTTTCATAAATTGAATAACTTGGAGAATATGAGAGAAAATGACCATGTCAATATCACTTATAACAATAGGGAATAAAAAAAAATCCTGATAGAGATATCAGAAAGCTCAGCTTTCATTATTTGTTTGTCTGGGATTGCACAGTTGGCTTGGGAAATGCCTCTGACCCAGAATCCTTTATCTGCTTAGAAGGTTGTGGAGTATGATGGAAGGAAACTGCTAAGTTTTATCAGTAATATCTCATCCTGGCATTTAATATCTGAAGTGGAGTGGTCTTGCTTTAGCTGTCGTTTTTTTGCTCTTAGACCTTTTTCTTGGAGAGTCCAATAAACAATAGATATTTCCTGTTATGAATGGACAGAATCCCAGCTCAAACACAAACCAGTCGTTGATAACATTAGATTGTATGGTGTGCAAAGCAGTGTGTGAGAAGAAGTCAAGTCTTATGCCTTCTGTTCCTTTATTTCCCATGCAGTCAGTCTATGACCCTGGGGAAGTCCTTCAGCCCTCCTGAGCTGCCTGCCCTCTGCATAATGGTGTGAGTGTGCTGAGGGTCGTAAACAAAAATGCTTTTTCTGCCTGCGAGTGCTACACCTTTGATAATCATCTATAAATAATATTAATATGGACCATATTTGAAGTAGAACACTAGGAATGAAAAGTCAGCATCGGCACCAGGGATCACACACATTCCATTTCCTCTCCTTTTTATTTATATGCACTGGATTTATCAAGCACCTTCAGGTAAGACAGAGAGAAATGCTGAAGTGCACAAATGCCTCTTAACATGCCTTCCAGTTCTCTGCTTTCGTTTGCTGCATTCCGCTGAATAGAAAAAAAAATGAGATGTCTATGGACATTTTATGTGCTATATGCTCTTGATTTTTCTTTGTTCGGTGCCATTTATACAATCACAAAGCATTTTATGAGAATATGGCAATCTTACACTGGAGTAATGGACATTCTATTACTCTGTCTCTGCAGACATTGTTGAAAACCTGAAGTGTAAAATCAGATTCATTACCTAAATTCTCAGAAGGGAGCAGGACATTAATCACAACTTGGCTTATTAAATTTTGTTGTTCATTGTCTCCTCCATTTAATAAATTATATTTCTACTTCAGAGTCAGAACAGCCACATGTGTCCTTTAACACAGTGATACATATGATGGAAACTGGGGTTTATGCAAACCATTTTTGTGCTGCCAGATCATTTACAGAGTACTTTTTTTTGTTCGAAATACTTTACAAGGCATGCTTGCTGATATTAACTATTGTGCATAAGGTGCCACATACACGTATGGTTTAAATACAACTCCTGATGCTTAATGGTATGTGGGCATCATCAAATCAGTTCCTTGCTACATATTACTTGAGGAGTATCATGCAAACATCGAAAAGAAAAAATCACTTTATTTTATTTGATCCAAGAGTTTTGAGGTTTTGAGGAGTGAAACTCTTTTGCTCATTAGATGATGATGTTCTGTTACAGGTTCTGCATCGAGTGTTAGGTAATGCATGGGCTCTATGAGTGCTAGATGGGACTTTAACTGTCATAAACAATAACAGAGTATGTCAGGTGCTTCATGCAGCCCCTCCTCATTTCCTGGGGTGCCAACTCCCTGTCCTTTCTGCTTATCTTGGAGCAGAGGATTTTTGCAACTCTGGTTGTCTCTGCCCAGTGCACTTTTGTGCTGGCTTTCAGATCTTGAAGACTGAAAAGTTGTATCAGTGCAATGCTGTACCCAGAAATAACTCACTGTCCTGAGTGGTGGAGCAAATCTGTGCACTTTCACTGCAATTCTTACATAACTCAGGCACTGCTTGAGGCATTGCTACCACTGACTTGAGTTGTGCTGTGCACCCAGAGCTTGTCTATGCACTGCTGGCACAGCTTGGCTGCAAGACAGAAACACACTGTGTGAAATGTAGTTCCACCAATTCATGCAGACGATGATTTGAGTTTTTTTTCCTTGCTAGCTCTCTTCAGATTGTGGTTTCTACTCCATTTCATTAGCCAAAATATGAATTATTAGCTATTGGACTTGGGAGAAATAATTCCACTTATGTTTGTTTCATATCATATCATTGAGCAGAGAAAACCAAAGCTGGAAAGGTAAACACTTTAATTTTTCTTAATTTTGAGGCGGGGTTGGGGGGGAAACAGGCACCGTGTAGGGTTTGTAGATCACAGTTTGTGACTGAAGAGCTGAAATAAGAGATGGTAGAGAGTGCTGCAGTTCCAAGCGGTTTGATGTATGAGACTGTTTGTTGGAAAACTTTCCTGCAGCGTTTCAGAGACTCCTGATTCTCTCCCTCCTTAGATTCTTTCAAACCATTGTAGTTTGAACAGCTGAGATTACAATATTACATAAATATCTGTGATTTTTGGGTGCTTCTGTTCTTGGCCACCCTCTGTGAAACACTTAACAGAAACATGTGCACTCATGCCGTGATTTCAATTCTATTAGAAAAACAGCAATATCAGAAGAAAATCTCTCACCCAAGGCATATTCCATATGTTACTTCTCAGCGCTTTATTTTCAGGCCTGTGAGAGACAAACGCACTTATTCCATTAATAAACCCTGTGACTTAAAGTGCAGTTCTACCCTGGAAAAAATAGAAATGAGAAGTTTTAAGTTCATTTTCCATCAATAGCTTCTACATTAAATTTGTTCAGCTTACAAATGAAAAGGTGGTGTTATTTTTCAAGCTGTGTGCCTGTAGGCCTCAGCCTTGTCGTTGAAAGCAGCCTTTCATTCCCATATGGAAACCACAGTGAGAGGGCAGAGATCAGCACGTGTGTTTCGGTCCACTTCTGTAAGATGGCTTCTTATTTTAGGTAAAGTTCATAATGTTACTGCTATGAAGCCCCATTTAATGTGTACACAGAGGGCAATCAAAAGTCTAATAATGGGAACATACTATGAGTATTCTGCTACAGGAACAAAAACACCGCTTCCCCGCTTTCCTCCCCTCATTAAACTTCATTTGTAAAAGTTGAAATATAAACGTGTACTACAGCGATTTTGTTCTTTTAAACCTCTCTCCCACACCGTAATGATTTCCTAACCTCCCAGTTCTCAGCTCTCTGCCTTATCAGTAGAAAATAAATCTCCCCCTACCATTCACCCGACGGATTTATTGCCTTTGTGAACATCGCATTACCCTTGGTATTACTGCAGCACAGCTCGCAGTCCTTATTTTTACCAGAAGCTTTAGACAAAATGGCATTAGCTGATAGAGAATCCAGCATGCACTGTGGAAAATGTATTCATCCTGGGGCCTTATGCTTTGTGAATAGCAGAGGTATAAATAAAAAATAAAAGAAATAGGTCACTGGTCTTCCAAATGCCACCCTTGCAAACAGGGCTGGGAAATTCCAGCCTGAGGGGCTTCACAAAAAGACAAAAAATAAGCATCTTTTCCAAGAAATTCCAAAGTGGTGAAGACTTTTCGGGGATCAGTGTATTATTTTTGGTGGACAAAGGGGTAGAAATGGGTGCCAGGAGTGCTGGTTTTTGTTTCTGGGTCAATGGCACCAAAATCTTTTTAACAAATAACAGTTTAATAGGATTAGGAGGGAAAAGATTCCTAAAAATTAGTAAAATTAGATTCAGAGAGCAGGTTGATAGTGACAGATGAAATTAGATGGTAACTAAAAGCACTGTTTAGCAGCTCTAATTCGGCTGGCTGGTGAAGAAAACAGTCCTTCAGTCCACATTCAGGCAGAATTCATTTGGGTCAGTGCAAAGCTTGCTGATAGCAAGGACTGCAGGATCAGGCCCATACCAGCCTTTGGAATGTGGGTAAGCACTTCCCAGCCAGCATAGAGGGTGCAAAGTGTTGTAATAACAAAGCAAGAGGCATTGATTTGCCTGGAGGAGGAAGGGCCATGCTCTTTGAGAATCTTTTCCTGGTGACCTTGGCTCTTAGTAGGGTGCCTGGCACAGGCAATCCGGTTGCTTTGCTTCCATCTGTGATGGAGCCTATAGACCAAGGTTTTCTCACCTATTTCTGAAAGTACTTTGTAGAATAAGATGTGGAGTGGAGGATCCTTACAAACCCATAGTAGTTTTCTGTGGACTTTGACCCCCCCAAAAAAGAATGTGTACCAGCTTCACCAGTCCAATGTATTTGAAAGGTATGAGTCAGGTGCCTCCAAATGAGAGGGAAGCAAAGGAAGGATGTATAATGCTATATATATGTGTTCTTTTTGTTCAGCAGCTGCTGTCTGAGCCATTGTAATGCACTTCTGACATTTCCAACCTTTTTTCCACAACTGAGACTTATGTCCACAGATGGCTTTAACTATAAACTGAGGTTGCATAGAAGGCTGGAGAACTTAGAGGGCATGAAATGAGGTTCTGTAGCAGCACTTCATGTATGATTGCAAGAGGATGCCACGTATGTATTTATGTGTGCATGCATTCTCTTTTTACTGAAAGTTTAATTTTGTCTGCTATTAGTGTGATAACAGACACTATTGGGAGTAGCTACTTCAGCATTTTCAGAAAGCAAATCCTTTGTTGCTGCTGAAGCCTGTGCAACCCTAAATCAGGTGCCTGTGTTCTGCCCTGTCATATGCTATTTAGGTCTAGTGCTTTTCTGCTGCATCAAGCTGAAACAAAATGATTTTCATCCCTGCAGTTAGTAGCTGGCTGCAGTTGGATAAATTGAAATGACTTTTGGGAAGAGTCATGGAGGAGGGAAAAAAGACTCCCCAGGAGATGAGAAAGGGAATGCAATTTATGCTGATTTGTAATCCTTACACACACACAAAAAAGGAATAAACACAGTGTTATAAATATATTGTTCTATTTCATCTTGTGGGTATTTTCTTTTTCTTTTTTTTTTTTTTTTTTTTTTAATGTATCATGACCTTAATATCTGCCTCCAGGAGCTGTTGTCCCTGGATTTCACCAACAGCTGGTTCTCTTTTGATACATCCCAGAATCTTCCCATTGATTCCTACAGTGTGTGAGAGGAGATCAGCAGTTTGTTGACCTCTTAGTCTTCACTGTTTATATAGCTTTAGAAGTCCACAGTTGTCCTCGAACGCAGGTTCACCCTCAAAACAAAAATAGGTCTTTAAAATGGCTGATGGCAGCCCAAGGGAACTGTTGCCCTTGGGCGTGTTGGACAACGTTTGTTGAGATGATATTGATGACCTAAATGGACCTGGTGAATCAAAGGTGTAAAACCTCTGCTCCTGCAGCTGTGCAGCAATGAACAAAAGGCTCATGGTTGCTAGCACACAGACCTCTGCTTGCTCACTCCTAAGGCAATCCTTTCTCCACGAAAAGCCTTCTTGGCCTTTTGAAAAGGGCAAACAGCGCCTTGTTTAAGAAAGTGTCAAATTGCTTTTATTTTGATTGTAGTATTTGTATCTTTTATCTTTTCCTGGTGCGTTTCTATAGGAGAAATCCTTTCTTTGATAATCTGCAATTAGTATTAAAAGATGACTTTGTGTACAGCCCTCTGTGATCACATAGCACAGAGATGGCTGAGATGTTCTGCAGCAGTAATTGTTGTTGCAGTTACGTACTTGAAATAAAACAAACTGAACACATACAAAAGGGAAGCAGAAAAAGACTTCCAAATGAATCTGGCAGCTTCAATGAACGGGCCTTAAGTCCGTGCTTATTGAAAATAACTGTACTTCTGGAGAATAGAATAAAATAACACCTCTACTATTGTATGACACAATTGCAAACTGAATCCAAACAAATGAGCTGAGTCTCTAGGGTTGGATTTGAGGTTATCGGTCAGTGCAGCTAAAGAGAAGCAGGGATGAGCAGGGTGGAAGTTCACTGTAACAGGGTGGTGACTGGGCTGGTTGGAGAAATCTGTAAGTGACAGAGCAAGGTGAACATAGTGAGAGAAGTGGAAAAGGAGTGTTACAAGGGAAGGTGCGGAGAAATACAAAGCCAAGAAAAAGGAAATAGGAGACTTGAGGAGAAAAAGAATGGAGAGAAATAAGAAATCTTTCTGCATGAAATACTGAGTGTACATATGTACAAGCATATACACCCACATGCAAGGTAAAACGCACCAGGTTTTGAAGCATCTCTTTATGATTAGGAAAATATGTCAGCCTCTCCACTCAGTCACTCTGAAAAAAAGAGGAATATGGGCTTATACTACACAAGAATCTGCAGAAAGAGAGGAGTGGTTTTCTACCTTGCTTGAACTCCCTAAGCCACAACTCATTTGTAATTTACTAGCATTGTTTTCTCACTCCAGAGCCACCAGTCTCCATTGCGTGCCCTTCCTGCTGGCAGTGCCCACTGGCTCTGGCAGTGGCCCTGTGCAAACCCATGTATGCTGTGGGAATCTGAGCCAAGGCAGCAGTATTTGTGCTTGCTTCTGTAACGATTTGCTGCTCTCGAGGGCTTCAGACCTGTACTTAAACACACAGACTACCTACAACTGCCTCAGGAAGCAAGATTCTGTGCTATTACTGGGTAAACTTAAAGCATGAAAGAACCTAATTTGGAGGCTGTAGATCACTGGCAGCTTTTACTAAAGACTCAATTCAGACATAAAAGCTAGCAGTTCTGTCTGCTGTATCCCCTTAGACCATGTTTGTAGCATTACTATCTCACACTTAGCATACAGATTAGAAACCAGGTGTGCAAGAATAGCAGCAACGTTAATGTGCCTTACAGTGACTCTTTGTAAGTGTGAGGACTGTGATGAGCAAAGCAAATAGAATACAAGGGATAAGAAGGAAACCTGTTGCCATAACTTTCATTTTAATCTACACTTATCTTTCTTAGCAATCTTTCCCCTTTGTTGATTCATCTGTGCCAAAAGGCTGTTTCTGGCCGGTTGGTGCTGGTCAGTACTTCAAAGAGATGGGGAGGAGGCAGGACTAAATGGATGGAAGCACAAGTTATGGTAGCACCTGCAGAGTCAGCAAAATCCTGCTGTGTAGGACATCAGAGGAGTTATCTTCTCCAGGACAATGTTAAAATGTTCCATCCTTGAGTCAACTTAAGCTAGACTGATTTGAGTACAAAAGGGTGCTGCATCCTGGGGGTGAACCACCTGCTAACCAGCCCTTTTTTTTATATAAAGCACTTGAAAAAACACGTGGTATAGTACATAACATTCAAAATAAGTTTTTGGCTGAATAACTCCTCTCTTGGTGTTTTAAGGATGCCTGCCCCTTCCTCTTTCTGGCAGTTGATCTCAGAAATATTGTATTTCTCTAGGAGAAAAGGAAACACAGCCCTCGTGGCTGCATGGCTGATGGCAAAATTGCATCCATAACAGCTGCTGAAGGGGGTCTGCAGATGGGATTAGAAACACAAAGGGACTGCAGAGGAAGATTACTTCAAAAAGTCTCTTGGGGTCTGAGTAATAATCCTAATAACTACTGCAAACATAAGTATTTTCCTCAGCACTGCTATGGCTCTCCCAGATGCGAGAATGTCACAAATATGCTGCTTAGAGATCTTTTTGTAACAAGGGAAACTGCATGGAGTAGCAAATCTCAGTGCATTTATTTATCCAAAAAGTGGTTCTAGTTTCTGAACTGGATCTATGAAGGCAGTGGGTTTGCATTAAGCACATGCAGCTGAATTTACAGTTTGGATTCACCATGGTAGCTTTTTGTTTACTTACCACCCATCTCTGTCTCTCTCTGCAAGCATGTTTTGGTCTGAGATCTGCTTAGTCCAACTCACTGTTCAACAGAGCAGGGAAGTGTAGTTTCCAATGTTTGCTTATATAAGGAGTAATAACTCATTATAAATGAGTGTTCAGCTTTAATGAACTTTTCAGGAGTCTTACTTGGATGTGGTTATGCATAACTTCCTTCAGTTTCTCATGGGGGCCATGAAATGGATCTTTGACTTGTATCCACAAAAGAGCCTTTCCACTCATTCACTCCTTAAAGAAATGTAAAGGGTGAATGAGTCACACGAAAACTGCAAAGTCAGACTGTCCCCTCTTCAGTTAAGGTTAAGAGTCTGAAAAGCTTTCCACACCAAGTACAGCAGTTATTGTAACTCTGCTGCAAGACTTAGGTTGTCTCAGGAAGAGCTCCAGTTGCATTCCTTGTCAGCCTGGTTTTGCTGCTAATTCAGTGAGTAACAGATGAAGTGTAATGTAAATGAGGTTCAAAGAGCAGTCTTGTCTCTTTATTTTTGTAGAGATTTGTACCTTCTTTTCTGCTGAATAATAGTTACATGGTAAACTCTTGGGAAAGGAAGATCTTTCTGCTTCATCCTTGAATAGCGCTTAATGTCGCAACAGAATCTCCATCCTTCCTAATGAAAAAGGATTTTTATATTTTGGGATGCCAATGTCAAGCATTGCAAAAATATAAGAATTACAAGTTATCCAAGGCAGGGACGGCTTCTTGTAAGCAAGAAGTTCCCTGTGCTTAGAGACTCTGTGAGCTGCCTCGAGTTTAAATACTCAGCTGGTGGATTTGAGAACAAACCAGAGATTCCTAAGTTGAGATGTGGCTGTTTCTATGAAGCAGGATGAGCTCAAGTATGCAAGTTAAACGTAGTAGCAACCCCATTGTAGCTTCTGTGAGCGTTAGGAGCCTACAGTGTTTATCTTTGCTGAAAGGCTATGTTAGCAGGCTGTAAATTCAGGTTGGGCTTCCTCTCAGCTTAGAAGACAAATACAGATTCTCTGTGTTGCCTAGCTGTGCAGTTCTCTCTTGCTTTTATTTATACGTATTTTCCTGTCTTTCCTTAGCTTGTCCATCAACATTCAGAGCTGAAGAAAGCAGTGTAGCCTCAAGATGTATTAGAACATTAAATGACTAGCTCTTACACTTCACTAGTAGTATCCAAGCTTCACAGATAATGTTTCTCTCTCCTTTTCTTTTTAAATAAACAATGGAGACTTCAAGAGGACTAGGGATGATAATGAAGAGTTAACCACAGAAATTGACCAGAACCAAAAACTCTGTTACTTGAATATCCCAAAGCACATTTAATTTGTTTTTTTTGGGGGAAAAAAAAAAAAAAAAAAAAGTACAGCTGACAGCATCCACATCATGCCTTGCAGCTGAGCTCTTCAAAGCTTCCTAAGGGATCTGAAGCACCTATTTTCATTGAAATAAAAGATAGCTGATTTTCCTAGTGTCTCAGGGAATTTCAGTTATGTAAGAAACACTATAAAAGAACAGCCTCTGAGCAATTTCAAATCCCAAGATTCCTCACTGGCAGTGGAAAGAATTTATATAATTTTGATGGACAGTGAAGTACCAAAATATGCAGTTTTGGGGAGAGCTGAATTTAGTGCAATTCAGCTGACAGAGGAAGTTTCAGAAATTCTGAAACCTGCCTCAGCTGCTCTCAGAATTAAAGCTATATTGAAGAAGCTTAGGCATTCTGGTTTAGAGGTTCTTAAGGATTTCATTACTGCATTTTCATGTGAAATATTTCAATTTTTTTGTTTTGATATGGCTTTTTTTTTTTTCAAAGTTTTCTCAAATAGAGCAACATTCAAAAAAGTGAAAAGAAAATGTGAAGGGATCTGAATTGAGGACTAAATACCTTAAATTTTGCCAATTTATCCTTTTTTTTAATAGATTATTTTGTGAGGGCTTTATCTGGATACTTGAGAAAGAAAATGCCTGAAGAAAAATAAATGCTCCTAGGAGCAAGATCTTCCATTATACTAATAATTATCCCATATTGTAAATCTAACAATCAAAGCAACCTAAATTGTTGAATGGATGGCCCTTCAGACTAGCCTACTTACTGGGAACCAAGTTTGAAATGCCACTATTAGCAGCAGTGTATTACTTACTAAATTTAGTACTTAAATTCCCCAGTTGAGATTACCTGCGTATTTGGCTTGTAAATGAAAACTTCTAAAGCAAAGAGGTGGCCATGTGAAACACAGGTGGAAATCCTCTTGCTAGGGTAGGATGGAGGCAATTAGGGCTCCTGAGGCTGGTGCAGAGTCGTGCAGGAAGCCTGGAGCTGACATCTGATCCCCCTTAGTCCCTAAGCAGGGCTGTAGCCACTTAATCACACTTACTCTGCCCATGTACTTTGCAAATTAAAGGAGCATATTTGAAAGGTCGACACAGCTAACTAGGTGATAGTCTTCTGTTCTGCTTGTGGCTTCTCAGCTAGGGCCAGCAACAAGGCTTTTAATGAACGTTATTTTGCACGACACGTGTCTGTCCAGTTCACTCAGAGCTGTGATGAGATGTAGCAAATCATTTCACATAGAAAGATGAAAGGAAAAAGACTTACCTAATAAAACAAATCTTGCTTAATTGCTGTGGTTAGTCTCCCGCCTGGTTTTATGGGTTCCTGCAGCTGGCTTTAATCTCCTGATTTACACTGGGAACAAAGAAGGAAAGGAGTGAAGTCAAATCATGGCAGGAAGAAGCTGAAATTTTTCTTGGCAAAACCCAGGAAGGTTAGGGACTTGCTGTAGAACACAGCCCAGAAGCCAGCCAGCAGGGGAGGCCTTGTGTTTCAGGAGATAGGGTAAAACCATTTCTTACAGAGTAACCTCCAGTCTCAAGGGCTTCCCCCTGCCTGGGCAGCTAAGGGCAGAACTGCAAGAAATATTAAGACTCCAGAGCAGACTGACCAAAAGGGGTCAGTATTTGTTAAGTTGAAGCACCAATTTGAAAAATAAAAATAGATGGGGATTTACTTGTGGAAATGCAGAGGATTTAGCACCAGCATCCTTCCTCCCCTTTGTCCAGCATGGTGTGGTGCAGCATGCCCATGCTTAGCTCTCATAACCCAAGGACTGCCTCACAGATGCCCTGATCCACCCCTCCCTTCCCCCCCCCGTTAGACCGAAACCTATATCTGTCTTCAATATTTACACTGTGAATGTTTCCTAAAGAAAAGTCTTCCGGCACAGCAGCTTGGACAACAGATGTGAGCTGAAGACGCTGTCTGTGCAGTGCAGTGGTCACTGATCTAAAACCAGGCTGCGCTCAGATCAAAGTACAGCATGCTGAGAATAGCATGGCATTTATGAGGAGATGCAGAGCTAAGTATAACCCTCTGAAAAGAAACAGTCTAACAGGGCCAGAAGGTTTAGTGTCTGGAAAACTATTCCAGATACTATGGATCTTATGATCTAAGGAATTTAGTGTTGATTTTGCTTCTTATTCTCTAGGGCAGCTTTGTCTGCTCAAGCTGCTGCGTAAACTTTCTCTTAAAATGCAGTTTGCCAACTGCTAACCCAGTGCAGGAGCCAGCAGCTGCTGCTGAGGGCACAAGCCTGCTCCCTCTTTGCCTGAATAAGGTGCTAGCATTAATCTCCAGAAGATTAGCTTCCTGCTTGGATCGCTGAGAGATCAGATAAGCAGCAATGGCTGTGCCAGGCAAGTGCAGGAACATGAAGAAAAGACTCTGCTTTGCTGGTAGATCTCTTATCCGTGTCACAGCACACCCAGACAACACAACCTCACTCAAGTCTGTGCTTTGAGGATGACT
Source organism: Tragopan temminckii (assembly GCA_028571105.1). Taxonomy (NCBI): domain Eukaryota; kingdom Metazoa; phylum Chordata; class Aves; order Galliformes; family Phasianidae; genus Tragopan; species Tragopan temminckii. The sequence continues at coordinate 3,857,018 of JAOWBP010004343.1, read as the reverse complement.
TCCTTTGCAGTAACAAAGGTGATCATAGAAGCATAGAATGGCTTGGATTGGAAGGGACCAGTCTGTCCTGTCTATAGCACTAGCTGCAGGTGGTAGAACCCTTCCATGGCCACAAGCACTTATGCAAGATTGAAATTTAAATTTAAATAGGGAACTGTTATTTGAGCTCTTGCAGTTGTAAGTCACATCTTCAGCTCTGGCTGTTGCTGATTCAATTGCTTTTCTGTTACTGTCTTTATCGGTTCTATACTATTACGTCCAAATACCGCTGAGATATCTTGTAATTTGAGGACAGTGAAATGGAACGGTAAGATTTTCATCTGCGGCTGATCAGCATGCATTAATTAGAAGCATCACTTCTAGGTTTGGCACTTTAGGAAGGTAAGGTGCTAAATGAAAGTTTTTGAATTGGAAACTAAATATTTGCTTGGAAATTGCAAATTTAGACAAATCTGTTTGTTGTGAGATTATGTAAGTCAACATCTTTATTTGGTCCTGATGAAAATCATGTAATGCTATCTAGGTGAGCTGCTGGAGACTTTTCTTGTGATGTCTTTAGGATACAGCTTGTTCTGCAGGCAGTGGAATGTTATCGTTTTCCCTTTGGGAGAATTAAAGAGAGAAATTTAAGTTACCCAGTCATTTTGAGACAGAATTGAGGAAGAGATTTCCTGTGCTGTGAATTAACAGCCTTAGAAGTTGAAGCAAGAAAGTCTATTACCACTCTGGCTACCACGTGTTTGTAAAGCTTCAAAATCCCATTCAGATGGAATCCTCAACAGTGTGGGACCGAAGCTGACCTCTGGTGTTCTTTCTGTTCTTAATGACAGTCTTTCTTTTATCTTTCTATTGCAAGGTCTGCTTTCGACAGGAGATCGAAAACTGTGCTTAACTTTTCATCAAATCCAAATAAATGAGCTGCTGCCCTTGAAGTTTTGCGCATGTGTAGGTGGCTTGCTTAGCAGGATCTAGGTTTGGATCCAGAGGAATGATAAGGGGACTTTGGTTACTGGTCAGCAGGCTTTGGATCTTGTGTTAGTCAGTACTACTGCTGTGGAGAGTACAGAAGAACTTAGTGACACCCACAGAAAATAGAGTACTTCTCAAGAATAAAGCTGCAGTGGGAGATCCTGACTCTACTTGGATGGAAGTCCCAGTGACAGCTTCTGGCTGTGCTGGCGTGTGGGTTGTAGAGCTGTGCAAATGCCTCTCTGGGGATATAAGCAAACACGACAAAGGGGAGATTTTCCAGCTTGAGTTGGGAGCCCTGCACTAAGGGAACCTGGAGCACTTCAGCTGTTTGTCATCTCCGTTTATTGTCACTGTGCCTGCTTCACTTAAGTAAACAGAGCTGGAGTATATATACTGCGTAGATTAGGTGGGTAAATACAGGAGACCGTCAAACAGTTTGGCCTTCAGGTCGTCGGTCTCAGGGTTTATTGAGGTATAGCTATAACTTACAAATTTTTATATACAAAGTTGGCGCTATTGGTTTTAAAAAATTAATATTTAATCACAAGCATACAACAAGGTCAATGGATTTTTGTTAAGGAATTAAATAGACTTTTCCTTGCTAGCACTCAAACCCTAAGTAAATAAAAAATTAAGTGAAAACATTTGTAGCATATGGGTACAGATTGCATTTAAAAATGCATGGGGCTCAGTACTGTCTGACTTAATTCTGATTCATCCATTGACCTTGTTATATAAAACTTAATGTCCTTTTTAGAGGGAGAGTTGCAAATTGCGCTTCTGCATATTTATTTAGGAAGTTCAATCTTCTGGGTGTTCATACCCTAATTCCAGTGCTAAGTGCAATCACAACATTGATTTTTCTCACTAAACATAACCTACTTTACACTGGTATGGAACTTTTTTTTTTTTTTTAATGGGCTTTATATAATGGCATATGTGAAAAACCACTCAACTTAATGCCCCATATTGTAGTTAATTAACAAAATGGCGTTGTAGCTGTGGTCTTTTGTCCTCTGGCAGTGCATTTTACTGCTAACCTTGACCATCCTAATTAATAGAAGCCCAGGTATTGACTATGTTAAGCTACATGATGGAAAGAGCAATTTACAGCTGCTGAGGAAGTTGTAATTCTGTTGAAAATTCAAACATGAAGAACTTCATTTTGACTGACATTATGCCATTTCAAAGCCCATCTCATGCAGCTGAACAAAGTCTTCAAATGATCAGTTTTTACTCCTCTTCATTTCCTAGACAACAGTAGTATCTTAAAATATGTCCACATGTCTTCTTAAACACAGACTTTCCAAAGCATTTGGGTGAATTTGCACAGATGTCAGGACTGGTGGCAATGTTTTCTTATTCATGACATGTTTATTTGTATATTGTTCATTTATTTGAACTGCATGCTGAAAAGCTTAATGGGGCTTAATGCTTTAATGAACCTTCAGTAACAGAATTGATTATCTCCTTACTTTTTCTAGCTTTATTTCTGAGTAATTCAATAGACGGCACTAGAGATGCATCAAGTTTGTCAAGTTTGCACTAGTTTTGCTACAACAAGACTGTAATTTGTGACGGTCCGTCCTGTTCCATGTTGCAAATGAGAGAATTAAGCACTCTGCTTTTATAGGAAAAACAATGTTTTCTTCTTCAATGCCTTAAATTATGTTTTGTCTCAGTGTTACAAAAAAAAAAACCAACCCAAAACAGGAAGACAAGTGCGCTGTCTCAAATTATTCATGACTGTGTTTTTACAGTGTTTAGTGTCTAAAGAAATGTGTTCATATTGTCTTACGTCAGTCCTCTGGTCTGGTGGAATTTTGTCCTTCTGTCTCTTAAAGGAAGGTCTGCATAAGTACCGATATTGCTTCTTGTTGGTGCTTTGTAATAGAGCTGAAGGTCAGCAGTTAAGTGTTCTGCACCCAAATAGCATCTTTAGTGGGACTTCATACAAATGTTACTTAATTAAGCAGATGTTCTTTAATTAACCCTCTGTGCAGTTATTGCAGATGACACTAGCATCACTGCATTAATGCAGTTAATTTTTCAGAGGACATAACAACTAACAGTGGCTGAAATTTGTGTCCTAGAAGAATACTGCTAAATTAAAAAGTCTTGTATTAACCAGTATTCTCTCCAGACTGGAGATTTCAAAAGAAACAGAAATTTCTTTGGAAATCTGTCGCAGAGATGGAATTGTCAGGAGGAAGAACAACAATCCATCCATTGGTATCCACAAGAATACCATACAAAATATCAATGAATTGATAAAAAACTCTATAGAGAAATATTCATCTGTGCAACAGTGAACTACAAACTTGTCCTGATACAGGTGAACAGAGCCTTACCAAGTCTGTTATGTTGGGACAGATTTATCTTTGAAAGAAATTGTTACTGGAATAGAGAAATGAATTTCAAGGGCAGGTTTTCCTGCAAGTTAAGTTTTTGTCATATCTCCAGCCTACTGTTGGCAGAACATCAAAAGGGGCACAGTTAGTTGGTTCTATCCAAAGAAAACAATAGGTTGCCTTAGATCTGCATTCATGAAATCACTTTCTTAATTTACTGATGGATTAGAAACATGTTTAATGTTTAGCTTACTGTTGATATATTGAGACCTCTATGCCTCTGCTACATTAGGAAAATCATAGTCCTGAAGGTCCGTCTTATAAGCTTTTTTACAATTTCTGTTTCAAACAGGGCAAAGGTGAAGAAAGGTGTAAATATTCTCAACGCAAAGACAAGTGACCCCCAGCAATGGGACGTGAAACAGGAGGTGGGGAATGGTGGAAAGCATTCGACCACAACAGTTATTTGTCAGAGGATGGCACCAAGTTCAAGGAACAGGTATGAAACCCCAAATTCTTGGCACTTTAAGCTCATTTATATCCGTAATACCATTCACTGGATGGAAGACATAGGAATCATAACTACTATTCATAGCTACTAAAACTATAGTCTGGAAATCTGGAGACACTTATGTTAACTATGGTACCATCTGCTGATCTATAACAGGACATCTCCATTTCCTGGTAATAAAATTAATCGGTTTAAATTAAAAAAAAAAAAAAAAGAAAAAAAGAAAAATAGGTTAGGCCTTGGGCTTGGGAGATGGGATCATTTTGACATGAATATAAATTTCCTAATTTAAAAGGTTTTTACTGAACATAATGTTTGGCTTGTTTTTCTGAACACATCACAGCCTCTGTGGATGGTTCATCAAGCAAATAATTCTTGCCACTAACTTTCAGGCATTGGTACAAGGTAATTTAAAGATTTAATATATAGTGTCTTGTATGCAATACAGCAAAAATCCCCTTGTGCACTGGTAACTCAGGTACTGGTACTCTGCATTTCCTATGGTAACTCTGTCAGACAGAGCCATGCACTCCAGTGAGCGCTGGTATGAACTAGACTGCCAGTGTTTGCTTTCCTTTGTGATGGGTTTGTGCTGAGACATGGTCTGGTTGTTCCATGGACATAAAAGTGGTGCTTTTACAGTCAGTCTGACTTTTTCATGACACTTAGTGTGTCACTTACTTCTGGTTTCAGTGGAAATCATTTAGCTCTTGCTGGGTATCATTTTAATGAACTTTTACAAAACTACTGTACATAAGTCCATGCACAGCATTTTTTTGGGTACACATCTGAACAATGTTCCCCTAGCTCTGCACTGATTACTGGCCTCAAACCTGGATTCATTGAAGAGTGGCGTAAAATCTTCACTGGATGTTGGGTTAGTCATTGCTTTCCCATGCAGTGGGTTTGTACCATCTTCAGGCACGGAAAACTGAGCAGGTTTGAACATTTATATTCTGTGCCCAATCAGAGTGCATGGGAAGCATTAGATTTCCATAAAGTGTGGAAATTTCTTTTGTCATGAGCAGCTCACTGATTCAGTGTGCTTCACTCTTGGTAACGTTGCAGCTAGTGGGATTTCCAGTGGAGAATTTGGAGGGGAAGGAAAACGAAAAGTAAAAATAAATCATCAGATTCTGCCAGAAATAAGAAAAAAAAAATGTCTTGAAAGGGAAAAGGTGGCTTTAGAACAGCATGTAATTGTGCGTGTGTTTACAACTGCAGAACTATAATAGTCGGGTTATCAAATCCCAAATTAAATCTTCTTAATATAATTTGCATGAAATCTAATTAACCTATAAAAATATTTTTAGTGCTCATTATGCAAATAAAAGTCAACGTTTTAATGAACGCCTCTCTATATTTGTATATGTAAATAGTTCCTGTCTTCTGAAAGCCTGACAAGCCTAGGTTTGAATGAAATGTCAGTGTATGAGGAAGAGCTGGATGGAGAAACCTAGGTGCATGGACTGGGATCCCACTGGTACTGCACAGGATGTTGTGAGCATTGCAGTTACAGTGTCACTTGGAGCCCACTGTGCAGAGCACAAATGTTCTAGTTAGTTGATTAAATTTGTTTGGGAATCTAGGCTCTTTCTGTGCTGCCACCAACTTTTTCAGGGTGGTTTAGCAGTGTAGTTCATTTAGGCAATGTGCAATTCTGTAGCAAGGTCAGCCTAGATGTGAGGTACTGTGCTAGAGCTCCAGCATCAACACAGAGTAATCTTTTCCTGCAACAAATTCATAGATATTGGTTAATTTTAGCAGAGAGAGGTATTTTCCATAGCCTTTGCCAAAGAGTTTCTGAAAAGTAAGTAAACATTTACACTTCTTGATTGCCTCATGAACATTCACACAGTTTGTCATGAGGATAACAGCATGTTCTTCTTCTTGGCGTGACCAGCTGTTTCTATCATAGCTCAGAGAACTGAGTTAGCAGAAAAGAACGAGGGGTCTTCTGTAGTTGCAACAAACGTGTAATTTGGCTCTCCCCTCATATTTTTGCATATGCCATCCTGGCTGAGAAGTCAGAATATTTCTTAAATGCATAGTAAATTCTGAGTGCCTTGGTGTGCTGCCTCCTACAAATTTGTGGAAACTGGATAAATCTGTATCCCAGGATTCATTCTGATCATGATGAGGAGTGTGACATAGTTAGGCACATACTCTGGAACTTCTGGCATTTCTCTGTTTGCTATGTTTTCCTGGGGATTCTCCTTGGCACACTACGGTGAGCCATTGCACTCTTTCCCCTCCATATCCATGGAAACAAACACCCAGACTCAATAAAACTACTTGTTTTTCTTGCCATGTTGCTTTTCTTTCCTTGCCTCTTTCCAGTCGTGTTAGTGTGTGGATATAAGTATGATGTAAGCATTGTGAAGCAAGCAGTTTGTATCCGGATGCAGCACCACTCAGCAGCTAACAGCCATCATGTAATGTAAGTAATAAAAAACAAAGGGACATCTTTCAGGTAAATCATATCAATGATTGCTTATGGCTAGATATTGAGGATATGTGGGCCATGATTTTTTAGTTTTTTAACAAAAATTTGTTCTCTTTAAATTTGTGCCACTAAGCCACGAGCCGTAGCTTAACTTTGATTTATTCAGAAAGACTCTACCACTACAGCAAGTAACTGAAAACAGCCTGAAATCAGCAATGTTTGTTTGCCTCGTAATGCCATTTGTGCTGAGATTCAAGTAACTGTTGATGAAGAAAGCAACAGTGTGTTGATTAGTGAAAACAAGACACAGACTACTGCTTGGTCATTTGTTTTCCCTTGTTGTTTCTTGTGTCTGGAGGACAGCTGGTGGGTTTAAAATATGTCCTCAGGACAGATAAAGAGAGATTTCTGTTTGCTATTACTACCAGTTGCGTGTCTTAGCCTTGCATCCGTTTGGTTCCAGTCTAAGGCACGTATGGTTAGTTTATGATGTACCACATCTATGCTGAGAGCAGCTTCAGTGAAAGGTCTCACAGTTGCTATGTAGCTCATTCTGGGTTGCTATCACAGCATATAAAAGCTGTTCTGAAATAGACCAAAGGTTGTTTTTAACCAGCAGCTGGTGTGATGTCAGGTGTGAGGATGAAAACAGTTGATTAAGGGTAGGATCATGAAGGGTTAGGGGAATTTCTTAAGCTGGCTTCTCTGCCAAAGCCGGGGTATCCTATACCTGCACCGTCACGCACTGAGAGGCAGCAACAAGGTCTGATCTAGGCCTGAATATCCTTCCTGCTCCTTCAAACCTAGAAGTGGGCTGGTACAAGCTGCTTCAGTCTGTTCTTGGGCTGATGTCTCTGCCTGTGGATGTTGTACTCTGTTTGCACAGGAGTGGAGTCACCCAGTGCTCCTGATTTCTGCTAGCGCAGCAGTGCCTGTCTCCCTAACTGGGTAGAGAAACAGAGTGTGGGAGAATGAGAGACATTTAGAAAAACTGACATAATGGAAAACTGCTGTGATGTAGCACTTTATCCTCTTGGCCTTGAACCTTTTGAGAGGCCCGTGGGCTTACAGCTCTCCAGCCATCTGTCTGATAAAGAGGCAGACTCAGGAAGAGTGCTTCCAGATGTTATGTTTATATGTTTCAGACTGTGTCACAATCACTTACTTCCCTTGCCACAAGCACACACACTTTTATTTTTTTTTTTTTAAACGCTGGCTGAGTATCGCATGGAAAAAGCTAATGATGTTACCAGCTCATGTTTCATATCGTCAGGGCATGGAGGAAAGCAACAAAGCCTTTACAGTTGTGTGCAGGCCCTTCCTCTGCCTGGAAGCACCATGTGGGGATTTCAGCAAAGTGATGGAAAACATAAAAGCAAAGCATACGTGTACAGCACACCTGAAACCTGGAAAACTGCTAGCCATGCAGTGTGTGTGGCTGGCCATACCTGAAGACAAACAGCCTATGCCCAGTGTGTGGATACACAGAAGACCATCCAGACGTTACAAATGAGCTGGAAGTTATTAATTATTTGGAATCTGGGTCACCTTCCCTTGGCACAGTTTGGGGTCAGTGTGGTTTGCAAAGCTCAGCAGACAGGCAGCAGTGCCTGCTGATCACAAAGCCCTACAGTCTGAGCAGACGACATCAGTTTTCACAAGAACTCAAAGGATTGGTGCTCATGATTCAGGATTTTTCCTTACAGTTGTTTGTCCTTCTGACTGTTAACTGAGGCAGGATCAGAGTTCACGTGGCTCATGGTGCTGCTTGTGTAGTAGTAGATGCTTGGGAAGCTGGTTTGTGCAAACCAGAGAAATGCTTTATAAAGAAGACATCAGCAGTAGATATCTTTTATTATTGAAGCCCAGGAGAGAATCAATTTCCTTTCATTTGTATGAAAGTCACATGTGAAGAAGAGTTACGGCCTTCTGATTATTGCATTTTAAGCATTTTGCATATTTTGATGCAGTCTCTTAGGCTGCTGGCAGGTTACCAGTGCAACCCTCGGAGCTTCCAATGCCGGTCACGATGTGATGTGCATCTGTCTGCTTAAAACTGCACACAGGAATTTACACATACAGCTTTCAATAACAATTTCAGGAATAATAAAACTAAGTCTTTACCTATTGCTATAAAGGTCCTTTCCTTCCACGCTTTCTCATCTGATTTACCCAATGATTTATCTTTGCCTGCTGTCTCTGCATTTTAAGATTTCTCTTTATGTTAGGATGCCTGCTTCAGGTCAAATTAGGGCACAGATGTCTCCAGCGCACGCTGTAGGTGCCAAAGATTCGCTGGACATCTGCACATATGGCAGAGGATCAGCCAGCTGTGCCTCGTAATAGTGTCTTTTCTAGGGCGCAGAAGAGTGGGGTTAGAAGGTTGCTTCCCAAAGGAGCCCTTCATACGGCTCCTCTTTTGCTGCTTTGAAAGTCAGGAGTGTTTATCAAAGCACTGAGCTGGGGATGGAGGAAGGATGAAGAATGCCTTTCGGATCTCTTTCAAGAGTGAGCTGTCTGCAGGAAGGAGGCAGACAGTCCGTTTCCGTTGCCTCACTCTGTCTGTCTGCTGCAGTGTCTGCATGAGCTGTCTTCAGGGGGAATATTTGTATCTTATGCCTCGCTGTTTGAGCAGGTACTTGTGAGAAGCAGGGCAACCTGTTGGACCATATGAATCCTGAGTGGTTTTGACTTAATTGGCTGCCCTCAGCTGCATTAGGGGAAAGTAAATTTGCTGGGAGCCCACAGGAGCAAGCACTCTTACTGAAGCTGATGCACTCTTTTGATTCAACGTGTTCAGCAGTACGAGTTCAGAAAGATTGCATTTGAGTTAAGTGTCATAACTGTCATGATGACGGCGTGTCTGTTCAGTGTTCATCTAGCACCTCCATGCAAGGCCCAGCTCCATACCTGCTGTGTCTTGGCCCTGCCATAGTCCAAATAAATAACACTGCTAATAGTTTTGCTAGAAATCTGTGCTTAACTGTATCAGCATAGATTCCTGCTTTATGGCAGAAAAAGGCCAAGCCAGAAAGCCAACAGATCTGCACAAGTGCTGTGGAAGATAGTAAACAGAAAGTATTTTCTTTCTTATCAGAGGTCATGATACTCTCTCATCTGCTTGAAAAAGGCACTATAATTTGAGTTGTTTGGAAGCCTGTAGTTACATACCATTTAAATGTATTTCCGTATTAGGAATTAGTTAATAGAGAGGAGACAATGAGATGCGTGAAATTAGATCCATCCATGCTCTCTACAGATGTTGCAGCCTAATTCCAATAATTTTATTTTTTATTCTTGTATTTTTGTCTGCTTTGGAGTTGCTGAGTCTGTCGGGAAGCAGAATGGCTGGAGCACAAAGAGAAAGGTCATTCTTCACATTTTTCTTGCACAAATGAAAGCAACAGGCTTGTTTGCTCAGCAAATCCAGAGGGTTTGGAAAAGCTCTTCACAATACTTATCAAAACCAAATTCTGGACGTTTAGCCAATTCATGCAGTAACCCAGCCTTGCTGAGAAAACTGTCTCATATGCTGCCAATTCCTTCCCTCTCTGCCAGTCAGGTTGAAAGTATTGTTTTATTTCATTATTATGTAAATAGAGCAGAGCCCCACACGTATTAAATTGAGCAGGGTGTGCAATCATGGAGTAATGGGACAGTTTTATATCCATTCCAAACTGATAGGCAGATTCAATAATAACTATAATTTCTGATATCCAGGGTGAGATTATTTTTTGATTTCTGACAAAATAATAATTTCTCAGAGGTTGACTGGAAAACATACTTTCTACTTTTCAGCCTTTGGCTTATGTCTGAGCATGTGCTCTGCACAGCGCCTGGAATATAGAGTAGGAAAGGCAGCCTGTCCCACTTGCATCCTCTACAGAAAGCTGCTGTGTTCTTGCCTCTCACACACAGCAGTCCTCATTGCTTTTCATTTTAATGAGATGCAATTCATGGCTAGGTTGTCTGTGAAAGTCTTTCCGATGCAGCATGTTCACGGACTGACACTTCTCTTAATTTTTTCACTTTGCTCTTTAAGTCTTGAGCTCTAATTTTAGGCAAGGTCAGCTCTTATTTGTCTGTGAGAGCTGCCGTGGCTAGGATGTTCTAGCAGCTATTGTAACACAGCTGTCCTTGTGATCTGGAGACAGAGGAAGATAAGAGACAAAAGATGCAGAACTGGGAGGGGGAGGAATTTGTGCATGTGTATTTTTTCTCACACTCTCTTTGAAGCAGAAACATCTGCTGAAAGCCATAAACAGCTGAGTTCAGCAATCCCACATCACGCTGCCAAGCAACTCTGCTTTTCTCTGTAACTTTTACAGCAGAGGAAATAAATCAGTCAGGCAAAAAAGAATGAAGAAAATTTAGGAAAATGCGCCAAAAGCCAAACCTTTCTAGAATATAGTGAATAAGATCTTTGTTAGTATTCAGCTGAGCAAATTGAAATATTTCATACACATGTGTACCCTCTATGCCATTGCTTCGTGAGGAATTCTGTAAAAACGAAACTCCTCTCAGCTCATTTGAGTTTTATTGTAGGGTTATTATGCAGTGATCCTAAGCACACAAGTACTGCGTTCATTTCCTCCAAGAAGTTGATGGGCATCTTATTTTCAAGATGCTTAAAACTGATGAAAAAAGGTCTCTGGAAAATACACTATAATCACATAGAAGAGAACTGGATAATTTTGAATGTTTTCCCCATCTTGTGCCTCTGTCAGATCAGTAGCAGCTAACCTGCTGGCTGGGGTCAAGTGTCACTGTTTACCTGAGACCTTTCCATTTCTGGGGGCAAAGAATGCTGTGTTAGACAGGTGAACTACTTATTTCTGCACAGACTGACTGAAATTTACTTTTCCACACAAAGACTCTTCAATTTGGTGTACTACTAGCTATTTAAAACACAGACGAAATCTCTGCTTCCTTACTTTGCTGTTATATAATAACGCAAACTGCTATCTGAGACAGAATTTTCATACAGAGGACTTAGTTGCAAGTCTTATGAGTTAAGTGATGTTGGTAGGAAACCAGCAGATGATGGTAACTGCTGACTGGGAGGATTTTATGGTGTGCTGGTGATGCTGTGTGGTGCTGTCCCTCCAGGCACCACTCCTGGCTGTCACTTTGGTTCCAATCACTAACCTCTGCTCCCAGCTGCCAGAGAGTGTAATTAAATAAGTGATGTTACTTGTGTACCTGCTGCAAGGGGTGGTTAAGCACTACTGCTGCACTTCTTCCTCTTTGTTCAGAGACCACATAACCTGTCTTTTATTATTGTACCACTCACAAGGCCTAACTACTAGAAAGAATTTCAAAATAGAAAAAAAATTCAGAATGAATTCAACTGCATTTTATTAGGCTCTGCTATTGCAGCCATTGCACGTCTTCCAATTGGAGATAGTTGTAATGAAAAAATGATTTTATAAGCACATTAAAATTATCACTTAAAACCACTCATATGATTGATACGGGGTTCGTAGAGAATGTTTAGTCTTCATAAGCACTTGGCAGACCTGACTGTTGTCTCATTAATGCCAGTTTTACGCTGGTTTAGCTCCACTGAGTTGAGTGGAATTAAGCTATTGAGTCCCACTTCTATAATTTGAAGCAGGATCAAGCCTTGCACAGTCATAAGATGTTTGTTTAAATTCATCTGCAGTATCCAGTTCTGTGATTATAAATGAATCAGTTTGAGTACAAAACCAGCATGTGATTCTGAACTGGAACAATCTGAAGACCTCATCTGACACCTGTGGTTAGTACATCGGTCCACGCGTGTTTGGTTGCAGTCTCAGCCTGCCTTTCTTACTGCCCTCTACTGAAGTGTCAGTTTGAATCTTGCAGTAGGCTGTGGTGCCAGACTCCAGCATTCAGTTACAGACTTCCCCTCATGCTGTTCCCACACGTAGTGCATCAGCAACATTACATCAGTGCTTGGAAAACCTTACTTTCCTGCAGTTATCTTAGAAAAGTTACAGCAAAACTTCCGATGAGTACAGTGCTCTTCCTACAGCTTCTATTTAGCCACAGTCTCTTAAGTGTAAATCAGAATGGAATTTATCTTTCTGTGCCAAATGCATGTACAAATCACCTGCTTTGAGTTGGACTACATACATACATACATACATTGGTGTGTCTGAAGGGGACATAAGGAGTGTTTTAGGGGATACTGCGTATTTCCTGGCAATTGAGCAATGGAGAAGTAGGCTATTTTAGAAAGCAGTGGATGGCTGTAAGTTCTCAAAAGCTTAGTTATGATCCATCAAATTCTGACTAAGATGCCTGGGGTTCTGTTACTTTCAGTAGATGATATTGGATAATTAAGCAAGCATTTTCTTTTATAACGCTTTCAAAATTAAGAATGAAAAATGAAATTGGACTAACAATTTTATACAAAATTGCCAATTTTCTTTGAATGCACTTTTTTCTTAAGGAAATTTCCTGGGAAAATCCATGATGCTTCCTTATTACTCTGGAGGGTCCAAGTGCAGAGTGTGTACAGCTGGAACAAATCAGTGTAGTCCACTGAAAGGATGTATATCAGTTTATTCTACTGCCATTCACAAAGAACTTTTCCATTATTACTTTACCAACATGATAGCAATTTCACTGGGAAGCAATTTTATTAAAGAAAACTGAGGCATTTGTTGTACCGCTGTTTTTTGGATAGATCAGTGCTGAATTCCAGATTGCTTGCTGGGGATTTCAGTTCCAGTTAAATTTCCAAGGAAGAAATCTTAGCTTCAGTGAAGCAAATAGCAACATTTCCTTTGCAGTCTGAATTTCACCCAAAGCGTAGGTTAAATTCTTACTGCTGTGTCTATCCTGTCTCTGACATACAGTGCAGGCAGCTAGGTAATCTCTTTCCTGTTCAAGACTGTGAACAACAGCTTACACACTCCCCTACCACACGTATACCCTCATACATGATCGTAATTATTACAAAAGCAGTTTTAAGTAGCACCTCATTGATTTTTGGTTTCCATGCTGTAAATTAATGGACTAAGCATGCACTCTTTGTAATCACACTAGTAGAAATTCAATAATGGCTCTGCCAGAGTATTTCAGTGACCTCAGCCACTGAATTCATTCCGATTTCAACTACTGTTAATGAGACTGGCATATTTAGCCAGCTAACAAGAATTTCAGAGTTTGTATCTGTGCTCTTACCCTAAGTATCTACAGCTTCTGTGTGCCAATGTTCAATGTAATACAAAAAGCAAAGGACGTTTCTGATGTATGTAATTTGCAAGAAATATTCTGCTCAATTAGATTTCAACCAAATCAGAGCTCAGCAAGTACTGCTGACAATCCCCAAAGGAATACAGTCTGTGGTTAGTTTAGCAATTGTTCAGCTAGATTTAGAGGCTTTAATTGTATTTGATTATAATTTCTTATGGCATTTTTGTTATCTGTGTAAAACTGATAGGATGGCAATGCTTTCCACTTGGAGATGCTATTTCTCAATTTTTGTTTTGAGAAATGCACAGCAATTGAATGAGACGGACTGGGAGGGGATATTTACAGACCGACCTTATTCATTACTGCTTATTTGTTTGGCTGTCTGTACTTGCTTAGTTCCACAGTTTGGTTTTACCTGCTGTGATCGTGGTGAACCAGTAAGCCCTTATTAATTTCAGATGAACAGCATTTAAAGATAAGCAGTAGTAAATACAAGCAGCTCCTAACAGTATTCTTATTTAGAAAAGTTAACCTAGAAGTGTAATGGTAACTGCAGGGGACTTGATCACATTAGTAACTCAGCTTTTACTAACATTTCTCCCAGAACCATTCAAGTAGGGGATAGTTGCCATGTTCTTTTAATTAAATCTGTATAAATTATTTTGACAGGCAGCCTCTCCTGCTTTTTTCACTGTTCCTGGGGCTGATAGAATTGCTGAGGTGAGATGAAACATACAGTCATCAAACAGAATTGCCATGTCCTTCAGTGATGCAAATCAGTAGAGGTTTGTTCCAGATCTGAATCACTCTGTGAATTTATATATAATATAAAAATATATATAAATAAGTATACATACACACAAAAACAAAGCGCACAACCAACCAAGCAATCAAACAAACAAAAACACCTAGGGAGATATCCAGAGACACAGAACAGGCTTCCATTTAGGGTAGAACCTAGGACATTCAAGTACAGTGGTTTTCACAGACCTGGCCAACCACGCTGTGCATAAATAAATAGGCTCTGACTTTACAAATGTTTAAGAAGTGTAAACTCTCTCCACCGCTATCTACTCTCAGAGGAATGCTGATTTCACTGGCTTAAGTGCTACACCTCAACAGCTGTTTTTGAAATGATGTATCTGCAGTTGGCAGTAGAAGTTCTTATGCTCTTTAAATGCAAACTAATATCTAACTATTAAAAAAATAAAAAATTAAGCAGGTTTTGAATTCGGAGCCTTATTCAGCATTCAGTGAAGTCTGGAGAAGATTGCTCATTAGCTTTAGGTCCTGCTATTGATGAACTGCTTCAGAACAGCTTGTACATCTCAATCCATTTAAGAACATGACTGCCTAGAGGACAGAGGATACAAAAAAGAAATACTTTCCTTTTAACAGCTCTCTGTTGTTTTCTTCAGATTTTCCCAAGTCATTTTAGCATCCTTCCCTTAGAGCTCTTCAATCAAAGGCTCAAACATCCCTCTTCCTTCTGTTTGCTTTTGTAAGTACCTTTACCACTTCATCACACTTTGGTTTTACCCTCCTTACTAAGTGAAGGTTTGGGATTCAGTTTGTTACTGTCCTGTTCTATTCCTTTCTTCTTGAGATCATCTGAACCCACATAGTTCTCCTTTTAAGAAAGCACATCTCTTGTCAGGGTCTCATGAGCAATGAGGTATCTGGTGGAGCTGGAGCACATTATGACCTGTGGCCTGACTTGCTTCACGTAAAGCTTGGAAGAGGAAGCTACATTTGCACTTGAGTCATGTGAGCAGGGATGCAGTCTGGAAAAGTGCAGGCACATGAGCATGGGAGCACTTCCAGATCCTGCAGCTTGGCCATGACCCATTGGTTGGATGGATAAATGCTTTACATACTGAAGTGCAGTAAATCATAATTCAGTGATGGCATATTTTCTCTGCTACCAGTTCTGAATTCCCCATGTACCTCAGACAGAGAGAGAAGATTTAGTTTCAGTGACACTCTCTCAAGATAAAAAAAAAAAAAAGTGCTATTTTATTTGGAGTAAACAGTTGACTGGAATATTTGTCAGGCGCTATTATAGCTGTTGTTGCATTCTGTGAAATTATTCATGTATATACAAGCATTAGTTCATTTTGTCAGGAAGCAAGGCCATTAATCCTGACTGCTCTGAAGCTGTGTGCTGGTGGGCTGTGGTGGGTGAAGTACTGCTCAGATTGCTGGAGACTTCATCCCTTTGTAATGTTAATCAACACTGAATAGCTCAGCTCTGCATAAGAAGTTTTTCTTATTTAGGAATATTTTTTTCTTTTTCATCTTTCATTTTTTTCTTGCATTTTCTTACACTTAATTTCCTCTGTTCCTTCTTTTACTATATATTCAGTGTTTTGTCATATGATAAATCTTCACACATAGGTATCTAGATTTTTAATTTCTGTATGCTATTTTACGATTGAACCAGATAATTTGGTGTTTCCTGAGTAAAGTCAAAAAGATACAGAAAGATCTTCTGTTCCAATGAAAATGTTAGAGAGGTTTTTGAAAATTCTTTTTTAGTCCAATTCTTTATATGAAGATTTGACATTATGTACCCTGCAAGATTTAGAGATGCTGCTATTTAAACACTGATTCTTACAATTAGGCAGTAATATAGTTTTTGAGATCTAATTCTTCCTTTAGCCTGTTTATTAGAACTATTCCAGATATTCCTAAAGACAGATTCAGTAAATTATGTCAATCCTTTAATTTTGTAGTTCCTTTTTCATCTTCAGCAAGGAAAATTGGGCTCTTCATATCCCAAGGCTTCTCCACAGTTCAGAAGCCTCAGATGCTCTACAGATCAGCACTGACCTGTGCACTGTCACCTGACCTTGTGTACCTGATCTCAGCAGTGTGGGTTTGAAGAAGAGAAGGATTCAGAGCAGTAATTAGCTGGGTCACCGAGTGGGCAGGCTTGGCAGGAGTGCGGGGAGCAGAACCGCTGTGTGTGAGCAGGATGGAAACGAGAAGATGCTTGTCCAGACCAAATCTCTCCTGAGGCTCTACGAGTTTTCTATCTCTAATTGAAATCAGGTGCAGATTACATGAGCATTTCAACTTCTGTCTTCCTTGTCTCTGTCTTACTTTCTCAGATTTTGATGCTTCTGACTCCAATAGCCAAAATCTTTCAATTATTGTCACTCTCTGAGTAGCTTAATGATAATAATCCTCTATAGGGAAAAAGAGAGTTTAAGTGAATGGAAGTGATTATTAGATGCAGGGAAAATATGCCAGAAGTCGTTCTCACTTCACTAACTAGATGTAATTTAAATTTTAAAGAAGGTATTGAAATTACAACTGTTGGAAGAGAATCCAGAGCTATAATGGCTGTTATTTTTGTAAAGGAAGTCATCCTTCTCCCTGGAGCTGGTACAGTAAAGTGCTTTGTGTCAAAAAAAAGCATAGTGCTAAGAGTAAGCAGGAAGCTAAGTTTTTGGAGAGAAGTATATACTTTGAATGTATAACTGTATAGTTTAGTGCACACCATTTATGGTGTTGGCTCCCTTTTGTGCATTACTATCTGTTAGACCATGAAAAACAGACACAGAGCATTTCCATGTTGCTATCAGTTAGTGACAACGTTTTGACAATGGTATAGTGGATATATATATATATATATATCCAACCCAAATCCGTTCTCATTTAAATTGAAATAAATTGCAGTGATACTGGAAAACTTAGTTTTGCAAGTACTAAATCTGCAGTCTCTTCCAGAGCATCCTAAAAATCTGTAAAATTGACCTTGTAGGACTGACTCCCCTCTAGTCTCTCCTGTAGAACAGTTTCCATATTCATTTTTCTTTTTTACTTTGTATTAGACTTACTGATGTGGGTAGAAATTACCTTTATAACTTCTACCTCTTCTAAGATATGTACTGGAGATAATGACCATTATTCATCTGCTTGATGTTCAGGTTAAAAATACCAAATGCACTCAACTCAGTCATCTCTCCTCTTTCAGTCAATTTCTGTGTAGAGCATCGATGTGATTAATTACCAATCTGGAGTACACTGGAAGTTGCTTGGATGACCATCATCTAATGGCTGACACATGGGAACTCTGCCACAAAATGGGCTTTGGCCTGTGCCAGTCCCAGAGGCAATAGTGTCAGGAGGGAGAAATGGCTGCTATCTTGTATCCACAACATTCACTTTAAAATCAGTGCGCTTTCTCCTAAGTGTGGCATTTGGGGATAGAATTCAGTCATTTCTTATTTCCTTATGGTTCAACAGCATCTGTCTGAGTCATGTTCTTTGATGACATGTGGCCATCACCAGAAATCCATCCCTGCCCTGAGAGTGTCACTCAATGGAAGAGTTTGGTTGCACATTGGGGGGATCCAGAAGAAGCCTCAGCATTACCCATGTATTAATCTCCCATTGTCCCAAGCTTGTCTAACACAGCCCTCCTTCATTCAGTTAAATTCATTTTAAACACTGGTTAAATCATGGGGACTTTGTTTGAATACAGAGTGGTCTGCTGCTTTACTGCTAAAGCCATTGCAAGTAAGGGAAGGCTGTGCAGCTAACTCGGAGTGTCTGTTCTTCAGCTCTCTCTCTCCCTGACCAAACCTTAAGCTTGTTCCCTGAAAATGCTCTTAACAATGAAGAAATCTGCAGCGCTGCAGAGCTGGCTGATTTGTTCATGACCTGCCCGTGAGGACTGCATTACCCAAGTATTCACATGTCCTTTGAACATGAAATGACAGACAGGTGGGGCCTGGGGTATTACTTGGTACAAAGCAAACATTTAAAAAGCACAAAGTTTCGGGTCCTTATTGGTAATGGAATGTTCTATTTTCAAAGTGCCATTTGACATTTTGAAGATTAACTGGTATTGACTTCCTGTGTGAGTTGGGCTCCTGAGTATCTGAGTCACTTTTGGAAACCTGAGTTGGCCATCTGTTTCACTTAGCTCTGCAGTGCCAAGTGAGGCAATGCATAAATACTTTGATGACTACAGTTTGTAGTACCTAAGTTTTAAAAAAGCAGTTATTTTAACAGTTTGACACCTATTGGAGTTTTCAGGAGCTCTGAGGCCTCAGAATTCCCACTGCCTGGGAGAATGCAGACGTATTTGAAAGTGTAGTTTGAAGGGATCTTGTGTTTTTGAAAACCCCAGAGCTACCCCATCAGTTTTGAAAATGGAACTAAGGTACTTCCAGAAATCTCACTTCCCAGCTCAACCAGTCATCTGACAACGAAGATTATTTCTTAAAATAGGGTAGAGAAGTGAGATGGAAAATTTTAGCATACGTAATAGAAACCTCTTGTTGCAAATTGATCTGTAGATTCTGAGAACAATGCGTGCAGGACATGGTTGAGAGTGAAAACCTGGGCACTTGGGGCACTGGGGGAACTACTTCTGTTAGCAGCTCAAACTGAGCATGGACAGGAGAGGCAGGTGTGACTGGAGCCTAGCACAAAAAGTATACCAGGTTTTGAGCCTCTAGGCTCGATGGGAATGTTTGTAGAAGCTGTTTATTGCACCTCCTTTGTTTCAGCTGGAGAGCAACAGTTCCTCGCTGCCGCCTTGTTAAACTGAGTCCAGTAAACAGCAGAGCAGTTCATCTATCACTGCTTTAATTTTGTGCCTTGAAGGAAATAGCTGGTCTAGGGAAACAGTGCAGAATGCAGCTTGAAGGTGTCTTCCTTCAAACTCCGGGCCGTTTAACATCAGGGGAGGCTCAAAATGAGAGCTCTCAGTGTGCTAATGGATTGTGACAGCGCTTCAAAACCCAGTTTTATTTGGGATAGCCAGAATCTCCAGAACATTCCAGGATTATGTCACCTTTCTTCCTATTTTCATATACTCATACTGCTAGATGGAAACAGTTCTCTTTTGATGCCACTGCATGTTTTGATGACCAAAGAAAATAAAATTCAGTTGGCAGATTTCAGCCAGTCACATCCTTGGATCCAGATGACATGGATACAAGTTGCCAGGGTTTATTACAGTACCATGCCAGTAAGCCAGGCAGAACGATAGCCTGAGCCTGCCACCAGTTCCTTTTACTGCATACAGATTGTAGCAGATTTTCCTCATTCCCCACACCAGACAGCCTAACCATAGAAAGATTTTGGTAGATACACATTGTTAGAGAACATAAAATACATATGGATATGACTGTGGTAGAAAATTGTTTGTGGGAGGCTGTGAGGGCTTGTTTGGATGTGACTCTGTTCCTTTTTTAGAATTTCAAACCTTTTAAGCTAGTAGTTTTTCTCTAAAGCTGATGCTGCATGTTATTTTATCCTTTAAAGTTAATGGTGTATTGATCGTTAAGGAATTTAGAACAACAGAATGTCTTTAATACTATAGCTGGATCAGAAGCATATAAAAGCCTTCATTTTGGGATTTCTTAGGTTGAAGATGAGTTAAATGTTAGTTACGCTTTCTGAGGAAGGTGGAGGTAGGTTGGCTAACATGATAGGAGATGTAGATCTTTTAAAAAAGATTTGATTCCCATTGCATAAGCTCACTGTTTTCTTTTAAATGAATGTCAGAATACACAAAGCCTTACTTACACAGTAGGCAGAGCTCTGCTGAATCTTCAGTACTTAATTTAACCATACACTTACAGTCTGTGTCCTCATTTCTCTGATGGACCTCCTGTATGACCTTGGGCAAGTCACTTCATTTTTCTGTTCCCTAGCTTGCATATCATAAAATAGGATAATAGTACTTTACTCCCAAGAGCTGTGGATAAAAATATCTATCCAAAAGCAGTAAGAGGGAGGTATTAGTATTGCTATTGTTGTTGCTGTTGTGTATTTATTTAAGTGATATGTTCTTATGGTCTTATGTATCCTATGAGTAGACCCACTGAGGGCAGTGGGACTGTTTACACATTGGAAATGCTTTTCTGGACAATGGCCAGAAAACAGGGATGAGCCTATAACTAGTAGATATTCCCCAAGGCATCTAACAGCAGGAACTGTGGTCCACAGCTACGTTGGAGTGTATACGTGTGACTAAATATATAAATAATTGTCATCAGGATTTAAGATTATTCAGGAGGCATAGTCTACTTTGCATGTAAACACAATCTAGGTCTCAAGGGAGTCTGTCTCAGCTAAATCTGCTCATGTATAAATCCTCTTTTTTAGGGTTTATATTTTGTAATCGTTGTAATTTAAATTCAGCTACAAGCGCACAGGATTTACACATTTTACCACAATTAAGGAAGTCAATGGGAACTGTGCATCTCACACACTGTAACTGCCCTTCAATAATTAACTCCTTCCCAATTCCTAAATCAAAAGTCAGGCACAGCAACAACGTTTGAGATAAATTTCTAGGGCGTTCATTCTGGGAATACACACAAGGGACAATTTATTTGGTTGTTTTGTGCTTATTCTCATCTTCTTCTCTTTCCCGAGGTACTAAACTGCTGATTTGGCTGTTGCTTGGTAAGGAACCACTCCTGCAGTTATCAGAAGGTTGGCAATTCTGTGCCAGGGGAACAGGTCCAAATTCAAATCAAATGATTCTGTGATGCTATGCACATTGTGTAGCGTTAATCAGCTGTATATGTTCCTCTCACTAATAAAATCCACAGCTCAAATTCTGAAGGAAACTGATACTGGGACACTCATCCCCAGATGATAATTTTCCAACAGAAAATATTCTATTAACCCTTTTTGCGGTTTCTCAAATGTTTTCATTTCATATTATAGGAAGTCGTGGTTGTTTCACAGTAAGCAACCTTCCAGGAATGTAAGTGTTACTTTGCCCATCAAAAAGAGGGGACAGGTGAGGGAATGAGGGAGAGGAGAAAATAGCCAGGCTTCTACCAGCCAGCTATGTTTGATCTCTGCTGTGCTTAAAGGTGTAGAATTGAAACCTGCGGGAGAGAGCGTTGAACATTTCTTCACCTCAATCATCCCTGCTAAGTATTATGATTACAGGAAAGGAATCCTTAATATCCCTGTTACACGTGGAGCATTTTATTAACTCAGAAAGACAGTTGGAGTTGGCTTTTTTTTTTTTTTCCTCCCCCGGAAGATACAGTAAAACTTGATGGGTAATTTTGTAAATGAAGACAGTAAACAGATGTTGAAGATGATAATGTCTGAGTGGTTTTGTTGTTTCTATGAAAACTTAGTTACACTCAGTTTAGATTAATTTTTCATTGTCTTCTGTTAAATGAGAATTGCTTACACGGCTGCTTCAAATGGAACCTTGATTGCTTTCCAGCTACCACCAAAACCATAAAAGAAAAATAAAAATGCCACAATCAAACACATAAAAACATTCATGAGCAGTGATACAATAAATTTCTGCTATAGTGCATTTTAATTTGATAAATTAAAGTTTTCCTATGCAGCAGTTGGTGAGAAAAGCACATACATTCGACATTTAAATTCAGTACTGTGTTAAATAGCAGTAAAAGTAATTCTGGCTGCTACTGGGAACTTTTGGTGTGATATTATGAAATTCTGAGTAGTAATGTGGGAGAAATGAAACAAAATCTATGCATGGTGAAGGAAATACAAAGATAGTCACACCTTTGCAAATGTTGTTCAAGAGGATGGAAGGAAAGGCTCCTTGAGGTCCTGGCACTGAAGTGAGAGTTAGGTCCCATTTCTAACCACTGCAGATACTCCGTGAGATATGGTAAAAATCATCCATCTTCTCTGTAACTCATTTTTCCATTTATAAATAGAACTAATAAACCTCCTTTCCTTATTTTTTGGATTTGTTTTGTCTGTGTGAGGCCACAAGGCTTCTTACTATGTGAAGCCATCCTTTACTATCTAACATACCACATAGCACAACAGTGTGCCAGTATTCTGTGGAATACTGTGAAAGGAAAGCGAGCAGAATAGTGTCAAAGAGTTTAAGCCATAATTCAG
>JAOWBP010004343.1:3806728-3828588 GCA_028571105.1 Tragopan temminckii | reverse complement strand
CCTCCAATATTGATATTGGTTTAGCTTTTAATAAGCTTCCTTAGAGCTATGGATGGTTTGGAAGGCAGCGTTGTTAAGCTTTGCTTTATGAAGTGTAAAATAAAGGTTTGTCCATCCGATTTCCAGAGCTATAGATGCTGAAAGCCCTAGGGTCCATGATTTTTGTAACTCTGAATAAGAGCTGATTTATAACTACAGAATTGATCAAATTTTTGTCCAGTCTCCACAGGATCTTTACTGATGTCAGGGCAGGTTTGGGAAGCTGCATAATGTGCATTGAGGGGTATTAAACACGTATTCTGCCTAGATTTCTGAACTTTTAAAAATAATCATCATGCACAGGGCCAGCTTGATGATGCCAAAATTGTGAATTGGGGTTGGTGTGGGGTTAATGTGTACAACACTTCCAAATCTGCCCTCCTGTCCTTCACACTTTCCCATGCACAGCCCTGGTTTTACAGCGCTTGTTGCAGTTTTCTTATATAAACTCTCAATGCACTGCAACAAAGCTATGCCAAGAGATAAATAAAATGTTTCTTTGCAAGTTTGACCTTGCAAGGTCATACTGCATAATTGCAATCAACAGTCTGTAAGAGAGCAACATATTATTACTCATCATTGTGGTGATAACTTTTAGACACAGAGTGGACCAGCCTTTGCTTTTATCCAGGGCAGTGCCCTCAACAGTAAACATACCTACAAATAATTAATAGAACTGAATTAGGCCACTCTGCCTGGCTCTCCTGCTCTGTCAATTTTCACCTATGGAATTTCTTCAATTTATGTGGTGCTTCACCTGATGTATGCTATTATAGCTGAGTTCAATATTTATCTTACTATCAGTGCTTAGACTTTTTCTTAGACTACTTTGGATTTCTGCTAATTTTATTTTACCTTAGCATGGTAGAGAATGCATGAGCAGCATACATCACTGAAGAGGATTTACAAGGTAAGAGTAGGATTGAAATAGCTCAGCTTGTATTCTGCAAATACTAATAAGGGGAACAATATGGTCTGACACATGAGATATGACCTAAGACTAGAGGAAAAGGAGTATATTCCTGCTGCAGACTCCTCCTTAGTGAAGCTTCCAAAAATATATTGACTTTCAAGAAATAAAACTACTTCTCCACCTTCCCCAGGCTGATATTTTCTAGCTCTAGATTGTACACAGTATTATTCAATTCCCTGCAGCTTCTAGTCTGAGGGACTCTGCACAAACTGAATTTGCTCTGTGATGAAATTGCATCTGTTGAGCTTATTTCTCAGAGGATGTGGTTCATTTCAAGATCTTTTACTCTATTCAGGCAGCTTCACAGGCACCTGGAAAAGCTCTTCAGCTAAATTGGAGGTCTCTCTGGATAGCTGCCACCAAACAGTTGTTGATCATTTCTTCTGAGCTGAAAAATCCCTTTACCTTCTTCATGCACTTGAATTAGAAAAGCTGCAGTCGTGCCCAAATGGAGTGAAGGGAAGGAGCATGGGGCAATCACTTGCAAACTTGGGGCTTTTCATTGTCCCCTGACCTTTGCCTGTGGCCATCAAGTTTGGAAAATTAATTTAGTTTATCTTCTGTTATTTACTTCATTGTTTCACCATATTTGACACTTATTCGTTGTTTTCCTTTTTATTATGCCATTAAATGCTTGCTTGCTTTGCATCCATTTACACCCTTCATATGTAAAAAATGCAGATATTTTTATGAGCTTTACCTGCCTGATAGACTGTTAACTTGGCAAGTGTTTTTTACCAGGAGGCATGTGCAGATATGCAGTTGAAGAAGAATGGGGATCTGTATGCTCAAATATTTTTTGTGTTTCAAGCATAGCCCAGCAGCAGGTATGCTAGCAAAGCAGAACAAAAATCCTACAGGGACTGGTATCTGAAGACATCTGACTTCTAATTTAGATGTGTGTATCAAACATCTGATTTACCTAAACTGTTACTTATAAAGAAATGTGATTTGTGTTGCAACCAGATTCATAATGCACTTACAACTACAAAACAGGTGCAAATGCCTAGTATACACACATCTACACAAGCAGTACCTGGAGGCATGTTTTGCGCAGCAATCAGCATTTTGGCTGTTTTGCTTTCTTTGATCAATGTGTCATTTGAGGGCATAACAGATTACACGTCTTCCACATGGTCCAGCATTAGTAACTATCTGATAAAGAAAGCAACTGCTAATGTCAATAGCAACTGACACATCTTCATTGGACAGGATGGCCTTTTAGGGGCTACTCCAGTAACCAGATCTCCCTACATTTTTTTGCCATTTGGATCAGATTTTTAAAAAATTCCCTGCTAGTTGTGGGTACCCTGATTGTTTTTAACTCCCTCCAGAGATTTTAACACCTAGGAGTCCGTGCCCAAGAAGTTGGTGCTCTGTTTCTGACTCATGCTGCATTGTGGTGTCTGCTAATAGGGCTTGGCATGAGTGATGGACAAAAGCAGTGACTGAAAGGGGAGGCAGAGTCCATCCAACTTGTATGTGGATTTAGTATGTGGAGTATCCTGTTCCGTATCAATTGCAGCAGCACTGTCCCATATAAATGGACTAAAACGCATGCACACCAGCTATTTGTTAGCAGAAAATCCTTCATTCTGGCTGCTGCCAAACTACTAAACTAAGCAATTAGAAGTGAATGCTAAAATGTGCTTTTGTGTATTTGATCTCATCCTGATGCTTTTAGAAGGCTGAAAGAGCCATACAATGTAATGCTGATGATCAGAAGGATTCTGACTCCCTTGCTCCATTTGAAGGTAGTAAGTTTGCAGTGAATCCCTCTGAAAATTTATGTTCAGAGTCTCCTTTCCAATGATGTCCTCTGCAATAATTTCAGTGCTTTAACACTGCCATCTCCAAAAGGGGAAAATCCTGTTTACTTACAGGGGTTCTGGAGAGGTTCCAGGACTGAGTAAATACTAAATAGAAAATGTCCTTCTCGAAGGCAGGAAGAGATGGTGAACACAGAGAAAGTTTATTTCTTAACCAATCTGCCTGCATATTTTGTTTTCCAAAATTATAATGAAGACATTAACAGACAAAAACCCTGTGGAAACAGAATGGAAAATGAAATAAAAGTGGGAGATGATGATAGCTCAGTCCTGGGGTATTTGCACGTAGCCTTTATATGATGGCAGCAGTCTGAGGTGGAGGGTCACACACCCTTTGGGAGAAGGGAAAATCAATCTCATGTACCTTGTGACTGGATGTGATGTAGTATCAGAGAAAACTAATGGGACTGCAGTATATATTAGTGATTAGTGACTCTAAAAAAATGCTCTGCTAAGAAGGAAGAAATTGGTGAATTACTGTGATCAGGTCAGGTCTTCATTCTCTGGGGACTGTCTCATTCAGCTTTCTGCTTGGCCATGGGAGGGGAATTTTTCCCTCTCTGTACTCTGATTAACAACATGACTTAGCTGCATTTCAGCAGCTAAGAATTTCACTATCATGTGGAGCTCTCAGCATAGTGCAGCAATTCAACCACGAGTGGTCTTCTGCCTCTGTCCTGCATGGTGTGGGCTTGAACCCAACTGAGATCGTGGGGCTCAGTATCAAAGTTATAAAAGCATTATACTTAGTTACCTGAAGTGGCAGACATACTTTTTTTTTCTTTTTTCTTTTTTTTTTTCTTTAAAGCTCTGTGATGCCTAATTCCTATTGATTTTATTTTGGCTTTAAGGATCTGTATCTTTGTGTCTTGCCTGAGGTTATTAAAGAACCCCACGGAAGAGCTGGGAAATGAAATGAGATTTCCCATCTCAGACCAATCCCTTAATCAAAAAGCTGTTTTATATCACAGTTTATGACAAGAAAGCTAAGAAATCTTATTAACTAATCCAGATCTTATCTGGACTGTATGAAGAAATCAAGTACAGCTTTTTATCATCTGTTTAAATATTTGCATGCATATTTTGTTACGTTGCTCTAGAGTTTGTTAAGTTATACCTCAGATATTTTCCTTCAGAGAGCTTCACAATACTTTTAATGTGGCAGTTTTCCATGAAATACTGTCCTCTCTGTCTGTAAATTCCCAAAATAGATCATCCTTTTCTTTCTCCTCTGCTAGTTTTTATGGTTTAAGGATGAAAGCTAGGGTAATATTGCAAATAAGAAATTTAAACTTTGTTTTGCCTACAGTAGTTGACATTCTTCTTTAATTACTACATGCTTTATACAGTTTTGCAAAGGGGATTACCTTTGTAACAGCTCTGCTGGAAGAAACTGATACTAAGCATTTTGTCCTCCATTTGTTGATCAGGCCTTTCAGAATAGGAATGGATGGCTCAAGGTCATAGTGGTAGATATTACAGCACTTAGCTCATAGGTGACTAATTCAATGGGACCTGGGTTGCTAATGACCCAGCCTTTGTTAGAGCTGAGCACTGACTGTGAAGGTGAATTGATGTGTACAGAGCTGTGTGCATAATTTCATCATCTTTAAAACCATCCTAAGTCACGTTCCAGATCAGGTTCTAATCTTTGTGTTCTGTTATAACTCTAGTTAAGCTGCTGTAATTCATTATCAGATATGTTTAGGAGGAATGCAGGAGGAGCAAGAAGTTGAAGAAAGCAGGAATGCATATCTTACTCCATTACAGACTTTTCCAAGATGGGAAGAGGCATTCACAGGCTGAAATACAGATCACCCTTGGTCCAGTCTGGCCATCGGCTTTTGATGAGAGCTTGACTCTGTTCATGGTGGTAACATGCATTAATTTTAGTGAAGAGTAGGATGTGCAGTGTAACTGAGGGGAAATGGGTAATCTTTTCAATTTTTTAAGTCATTTACTAAGTGCTGATCTTGCATTAAGATGTCACTGTCAAACTGGGCAGCATTAAAAAGGAAAAGAGTTGCTAAATTTTCAGGAGGTCAAAATATTCTTGGTTCTCTAAGGACTGTCAGTGAAAATCTGTTGGAATAAAGGATGTCTAAAAAATGTTTTTAATCTAGGCTTTTAAAAATTTCTCTTTTGAGAGCCCCCGTAATAAATCAAAAATATTGATTTAGCCTACAGCAGTCTTAAGATTCACTTATTTAAGAGCTGAAACTGCTCCGTTACTCAGAGCAATAACCCAACTCTGAAATCTCTCATCAGAGACTCCTGGTCCACATATGTAGACAGGCATTCAACAGAGATTTCCATTCGTGTATGGATCTTACATCAGCTGAGGACTCTACACTGCTTTTTTAAGCAGTTATCTTCCTTCCTTGTCCCACTGCACCCTGAAAGCCTTTGTAGCACTGGGTCTTCTGGGCTGAGCTGAGCACTGCCATGTGAGCCCAGCACAAGTCATTTCAGCACCCACATATTGAACCCTGTTACACTTCATACTAGACCTTTGCAGGGAAACAAAACCTGTTTCTCATTCTAGCACTTGTAGTACTATCTATATTCTATCTTCTGTGTGGCTCGTGTATCCCATGTTGAAGAGACTTAAATGCAGCTTTGGATACAGCCAGACTTGAGTTCCTGTGGAAGGAAAATGTCCTTCCGAAAGAAAATATATCTCAGGGTGTTGAAGGTTTGGATGATTAATAGTTTTAAAGAAATAGTTATCGTCATGCTCAAAAATATTTTAAAATCAAGAATATGGTTACATTTACACTAACTGATAGCAAAAGGGTGTGTTCTGTCCATACAGCTAGCAAGAGCTGGTGAGTTCCATGAGTTTCTCCAGTGTTTATTCTGTTTTGCTTTTAATGCATTTTTTATTAACTTTCCATTAACAGAATGCTTCTGATTGCCCTTCTTCTTCTAAAACTGATCTCCTTGTAAGTGTTCATACAGCTCTGCAAACAGTTCCCCCTCATCCTCCTGGGCTATCAATGTTAATGGGTTAACCATGGGTTAACCATGCCAGTAGTAAATTACAAACCCCATCACTGGCTTGCTGGCTCAGCTGCTGTAACCTGTAAGTAGCACATAATCATTGCCCATCTGCTCCTGCAAGGGAGTGGCCATGGGGTCAGCGCTCTGCACTGATGCCCGAGTGCTGGAGTGGCTGCTTAGCAGATCAAAGGGAGTCCTTCCTCCCTTCTGCAATTGCTCAGTCCAATCTAGCCATGAATTATTAGCATATTTATAAATCAGAATAAATCCAAGGATTGAACTGGCCCAGGGGAACTCTCAGTCCACTCAAATTAGCCTCATATATCCACCTCAGAGCAATTTCGTAGAAGCTTTGCCCTCACGAAGCTTCATTTGTAATCACTACGTGTTGTGTACTTCAGAAAAGTTTTATAATTGCTTGCTGTTTCGGCTGCTGAACAGTTCTAAATGTTAGATATTAAGGAACTGCTGTTTCAGTCAGTGAGCAAGCTCTAAACATTAAATGTGCTTCATGAGGAGTTTTTTTCTCAGCCATTACACATCTCTGAAGGCATATTTTTTTCAAGTGGATGCTTTCCCAGCTGTTGATATCTCTCCATTTCTTCTATATGAAGAGGGAAGGAGGAAACTGGTGGCAGAGTGGCACTGTATAGAGTTTTTATTGCTATGAGAGTGAGATGAGCCCGTTCCATACAAATGCCTGCATTGAAATACATAATTTCTGGTCATTCTGAGAAAGTGCCAATAAAACCTTTCTCTTGTACTGTGTGTATTCTTGGCTTCTGGCATGTATCTTAGAGAATAAATATTTTAGCAACGTTTTAAAGACTTCTTGATCAGGGAAACTTTCCTGACATTTTCTCTCTTACGACAGCTCTGATGTGTGCACAAATTTATTCCCTATTTAACATAAGTGAAAGCACTGAGATAGTCAATCACATGTAAAAACTTTTTCTCTGTCAGTTACTAAGCATCAGATCTAGAAATGGAGGAAATAATGGCCTTTCAGGTGTCATTAATCTCAGGCATAATGATGTCTTTTAGAGCTAAATGAATGCTGTAGCTCAGGTGATTCAGGTATCTTTGCATATTATCATGCTTTCAAATAAATTACAAAGTTCAATCTAGTATGTATTCATTTTGGGATGCCCCAGAACTGTGCAAACTGCAGTTATCACAGCTGCCATGTATTTACAAGCTGTAAGATTTATTTAGTAGGAACTCTTCAAATGGGAATAGGCTGTCTTGACTTATGAATTGCTAAAACCATCCATCTAATCCATTGCTACACAAAATCACTCTTTAAATGCATGAAAGAACTGTGCCACTATTGGAGAAGTGTTACAATGCAAGAAAACAGCAAAAGGAAATAAATTAAAAGCATTAGGCAGCATTAGGACTTTTCAGAGGAAGCCACCGAAATGAAAACCCATGATCAAAATAATAATTATCAGGGGAACATGTTTACTTGCAAAGTAATCATGCAAAGCAAAACACAAAATATGTCTTAAGCAATTAAAAATAGTAATTTCTGCTGGTAAAAAGAAAGTCTAGTACTTGATAATGTAAATGCTTTGTACATGATCCCTTCATGATGGATTTTCTCAGAAACAGACTTTTGTGTATTTTGATGGTATATTAAAAAAAAATAAAATCAGAGGAAAAGCTGTTATTTGGTGAATGCATCCAAAGGTGTGATGAAGCTGTGAGCTGCTGAAGTTAGAGTGATGCCCATCCTTCTCTTCATTTTATAATTATTACAGCATAGGACTTGGTAGAAGTAACACTGTGAAATGTCAGAACTTCCTATGATGTGAAAAGATGCCTGGAAAGTACCAGAAAAGTGCATGTTTCTTTTCTGATGCATCAAATTATTTTTTTAAATTATTATTTTAAATTAATCTAGCAGATAGTCCAGTAAATTCCTTTCATATATCCTTTTTAATTCTAATGTAGTTAAAGAAATTTGGGGGAAAGAATTTCAGCCTATTTCCTATTTGCTATTCGGATGATCTTATGTCTCCTGATTTAAGGTGTTCTTTACCACTCGTAGCTTTGCTCTTTCTATTTGGTTTCAGTTGTATGGGTTTTAAATTTCCAGAACATACCTCTAAGCTTACAATAATTTCCTCATTTTGCCATTTTAACCATGTTTTTTTTTTTTTAATGGCGTCTATGCTGTGTATATCAGCTTCAGTTATGCTGAGTATTTATACAATTTTGATGTTAGACATATACAAGTAATCTCGTTTCTTTTTGCCTAGGCTAATTCTGGTCTCTTTTGTCATAAATTATACTGGGCTTAAATTTGTCTGATCAGTGTCAAATCTGTCTTGTAGTAGGGTTGAATTATTCCTGCAAAAATCATAAGAAGTGTGTAATGGACTAAGTATATTTTGCTTTCTTTAGACACAAAGTCAGGAGTTTTATCCCTCTACATGGTATTCATAGTAAGAACACCTGAATCATTTTGAAAAATTCCAGTTTGTATGCTCTGAAGAAGTTGTA
Source organism: Tragopan temminckii (assembly GCA_028571105.1). Taxonomy (NCBI): domain Eukaryota; kingdom Metazoa; phylum Chordata; class Aves; order Galliformes; family Phasianidae; genus Tragopan; species Tragopan temminckii. The sequence continues at coordinate 3,820,236 of JAOWBP010004343.1, read as the reverse complement.
GGTTGGAAAAGGCCCTGTGTTATATCTGCATTTAAATAGCTGCATTCTGCAGTAGCTAATATGATTCACTTCATTTGCCTTCTTCAGCAAATGTAATAGCTCTTTCCTTTCCCTGTTTTCCTCTTTCAGAAGTAACAGTCTATTCAATGAGGTTGTGCAGATGGACTTTGAAATAGCCAGTTTTAGCAGCCTGTCTGGAACGCAGCCCATCACCTGGCAGGTGGAATACCCTCGGAAGGGGACAACAGACATAACCTTGTCTGAAATCTTCATCTGCCAAAAGGATCTTGTTGGAATTGTTCCACTGGCGATGGTAAGAAACTGTTTCAGCATGTTGCTCCATCTGATCTCTCTGTAGTCTGAGAAAACACGTACCAGGCCTCAGATAGATTTGCAAAGGAATGCTTTCTGCCCTGCCTCCTGTTACAGAACTTTATAGGAATACTTGCTAAAATCATACTCACGTTTAATTGCCAGTATGTCACGCAATTTAAAAGCACAGAAGAAAGGAGTGCTGCCATTTCAGAAATCTCTCAGCCTTTAAATCTTGAATTTCTGTAATGATCAGTTCTCTCCATGCTACCAGCTGGCAACGCGGAGCCAGGTAGATTTACCCTCCCATTTCTTATTTTGCTGTTACAAGGTTTGAACTTGCCTGGTACCTTGAACACCTTGTGCTGAAGAATGAGTTGCTTGGTCCTTAGTAGGGTGCAGTTGATAATAATTTTGCTAGCTGCTTCCCTGGTGGTTTCAGAGCCTGCTGTTTCAGAGAAGAAACAGAAAATAATAAAACCTCAATAATGTATTTAAGGAAAATTCTATACTAGCATAGTATAGAATTACATGTGAAAAATTGCCTTGGGTTAAAATCTACTTGCCCTGCCCTGTACAGCATACTTTTGTGGGCTATTTACCTCCCGGTGAAATCATAACTGTTGCCAGTCTTTACAATGCTCACAAATGCGATTTGTGAAAGCAGGTGTTTCCTTCCCTTCCTCTGGCTCAATGAAGATGCAATTACTTCTGCAAAGCAATGCTGGAACCACTGAGATCTAGCAGTTAGGAACCACTCCTTCATATGAACAACCTGGGATTACACTTCTGCTCCAAATCAAGAACCTATGTCTCTAGTGCACTATTTTTGAGCAAGCACTTTGTCTTCAGTGGGGTTTAGGTGCATGCAGAGGTAGGCTCTGAGCATCTTTTTAGAAGTCCTAGATCTCAGGAAGCACAAAGCTGACAGATATCTAGAGCAGGATCGAGTGTCAGTTAAACAGAGGAACAATCAATGTCAGAGATCAGGCTTTAGAAGAGGAGTTAGACATATCCATTCTATTTGTGAGTTTTGCCTCTCGTGCACATAACCTTCAAGCTGTAATTCTGGCAGTCTTTGAGTAATATTCTATGGTTTGCAGGAGATAATAAGATGAGTACTATTTCCTGGAAGTCCTAATCTTCAATATATGCCTCCCCTTTGAAGAGTGAAACTGCTGCGCATAACAAATGAGGTCATGCCCAGCAATTTCCTGATCCAAAGTATGTTAAGTCAGCAGAAAGCCTGTGCAGCATTCCGGATCTGGGAGGGAAATAATTGTCCTCATTATCTGTGGAGTGTATTTTGAGTGTCTGTCTTCTAAAGACTTAAGAATATATGTAAGGATGTTTATTCTGGTCAGGTTTTATTTTGCAGTAGATGCCTTCTGTATCTTTCAGTACCAAATGATAGGCATCTGTCTACTGGCAGACTTAACATCTCCTTCCTTTTTTTTTTTTTTTTTTTTTTTTTTTTTGAAAGAATTTACCAGCTTCTTTTCCATATCTCACACCTGAGGGAAGCAAGATTTTTTTCATATCACATGGCAGGATCTCATGCCTTCACACTTGTGCAGAAGGTTCAAGCTTTATGCCCAGACTTGTGGCTATTCTAGATTAAAATTTCTGCCTTTACAAAGGTTCTTCAAAGGACTAAAGGTCTGAACTAATGAATTTAGTGGTGTATAAATCATATAAAGTGAGATCCTTTATTCCCAGCAGATGTACTGTGGGCTTTCCAAAGGGTTCAAGCAATGAAATCATTAAACCGTTCTCTTTGCAAAGCTTTCTTGTGTTTATTTATCTCATTTCTGTACCTTGTGATAACACTTGGCAGGAGCCAAAATATACTGTGTTAATAGAATCCAGTTGGATGGGATAGCAATGCAAAATTGGCTTTGCTAGCAGGATATTAGTAGATAAAGGGAATTTTCACAGTTTTCTGTTAGCTAAGACTGCAGATCCAGCCAGAGTGCTTTCTTCATTTAGGCATTAATCGCTGGCTGAGCTGATTACCTGGCAGTGCTCCTGTTCAGAAACAAGAGCCACACTGAAAAGGGAGAGGGGGATTCTGTATCTTCTGAGAAGTCAGACCTTGCTCTTTATCTGCAGTGCACACTGTAAAGCCACAGCATGTTATTGTGTACAGAAATTAGATCGCAGTGTTTATCAGCAAGTGTGTTTCATAAATCCTCTAGAGAGTAAAGAAGATTATATTGATTTAAGCATGGAGTGTTCTTACAGCAAAACTGCTGACATCAAAAGTAAAATCTGTTGTTCAGAGTTTTTAAAGTTGGCAAAAAAAAAAAAAAATTAAATAAAAGAGAGAGAAGGAGGTGGTCAAAAAGGAAGGGAAGGAGCTGCCTAATGGTATTGCACTGGATTAGGATGTGGGATTCCCAAGATCTGATTGAGTCCACGCCACTGATCTGATGGGTGTCCTTGTCAGTGCTCTAGAGATGAAAGCAGCAAACCTTTGAGTGGTTTGTGAGTGACATAGCAGTTGCCTTTGACTCGTGGAGAAAAACATCTCTCATACGAGCCATTTTGAATGCTAAAACTTATGAAGCGTGAGAGGCCTTGTATCCTTTACTGGCCAGTGCTTGATTATGGTACAAAAAGAAGTAAGATGAAGAAGAATTCTAAAGATTAGCGTATTGCTGCTACAGTATTTTGGATTGAAAGAGATTAGTGAAAAGACATTGTCAATAAGAACTGAATTTGAAATTTTAAAAGAGCCTTACAGAGCTTGGATCAGTAGAGCAAGCTGTGGGACACAGCTGCTGAAAAATCAGTGGAAATTCGTCATACGGTCAGAAGAGGGGGTTTTAGTAGAATGCAGATTCTGTGTGTTTAAGTATGCTGCTAAATAGTGTGTATGTGTAAGAAGCAGCAGCACAGAGATGCTATTACAGTGAACCCGAAAGTGAACAAAAAATGAGAAAGAGAAGTTGAGAATAAGTTAAAGAACTTCTTTCCCAGAAAAAAACATGAGATGCAAATTAGAAGTAAGTATATTTTTTCCTAAGCTCAGAAGTTGATCAATCTGAGTAATTTTGGAGGACATTTTACACTTCAAGTTATTAGAGAGAAAAATGAGGCAGAAAAATTAGGAAAATGTAATTCTAACAGGTTCTGTTGCTTTCGAACTCTCACATACAATGATTTTTTTAGGTATGTACTGTGGGGAATTTCTCATCGTACACATATACGTGTGTTGTTCTTTGACAAAATCTTAAGCATGGCACTTGGTGTAACCATCCACTCCCTGCATCTTTCTTGCAGGCTGCTTGATGTGCTCATCAAAGGAAGGGATTAAATGTATATGCTGTATTTCCATCACTGAGTAGCAATGATTAACAGAGGCAAGATTTATAAAGAGGTAATGTTATTTATTAGACCAACTGATACAGATGAAGAACGATAGTTGCTATTTCAGGCACACAATCTCTCCTTCCCATCTCTTGCCTCACTTACCTAAATCACAGCAGCTGCAAAATGCTACAGCTACAGAAACCCAGGGATGTAAAATTCAACAATTAGAAGAATTAAATAAGAAAATAAAAAGATTTCTTAAAGTCAAACTGAGGATAGAACCCACTGTTTCTGACAAGAAAAATCTACCCCAAAGATTTAACCTTCCATTAGAGAAAATCTACTGAGTCGTGTCTTATTCAAGCATTTCTGATTTTATGTTGCTTGTAGCAGGATCAATTAGAAAAGTGCTTTCATAGGAGCTTAATTAATTATTTGCTAAGCTGATTTTGAAAACCTTTTCAATTAATCACAAGTAACCTCGGAGCTTACCATTAAAGTATACAAGGTTGCTTAATTTACTTCCCCTATTTTCCTCGGATTTCCATCCTCTCATGTGGAAATGCAGCCAACTACATTGATTTTGCCACTTGATTAGATTAAAAAACAAAACCAAAATTGTTCACATTTGTAGCATGCACGCACACATGAATCTCAGCTAAGAAGTCTATATATTTGTGTTCAACACAAATTGTGTTAGGAATTCTAGCAAGAGATTTCATGCTTTAACTGGGTAATGCGTATTTCAATACCACTAAATTGTGCTTTGGGATAGAACAGGTAGGAGGAGATGGTTGTTTGAATCTCCACTGCTTATCATTAGGCAGCACAGTTTCACACATTATTTTTGCTCTATAGTCAGCTATTTCATTAGGAAGTGTTTTCAGGTGCCTTTCTTTACATTTAAAAGTCAATGTAATGCTGATTCTACTGCAGAAGTGATTGGACGTTTAAGATGAAGAGCTGTGACTCAGTTGAAAATGCCATTTTACATTTTTATGCATGCCTCTTAGTTTGCTTTCTATTACAACACAGATGATTGAGAATTTAGCTCCCAAAACTTTGGTTGCTTTATGTATGCCATTCGTTATGACAAAGACTTTTTGAGGTATTTCATTGCAACAAGGGGAAACTTAAGTCCCTGTATACCCTTTTAAAATATAGCCCTAAATAAAGTTCTCATCCCTGCACGGTCTGTGATTTCACACCGTAAAACTGCATTGTTTCAAGGTCACAGAAGTGCAGAATTCTCACTCCCATTAGTCTTTGAGACTTGAACAAAGCAGGAGGCAACAGGCACTGAGAGGGCTCACTGTGAGGAGGCTGTCCAAACACATCCATTTTCCACTTTGCTTATCACAAACAAACTAACAGATAACCTGCATGCTAAACTTCCCAGCTGACAGGCATTGTATCAGATAATGAAATCATGAATCACATCAAATAAGTAATGGAAGTTGAAACAAACGTATTTGGTTTTAAAAACCCTATCCTGTTACTATTAGTAATACTAACAACTTAAATGAACAGTGGAGCCCTAATTAATATCATGAAGTAAAAGGTTTTATGGTTTGGTTTACAGGAGTGTGCTCTGTGTGGACTTAAAATCTTCTGATGCCAGGGCAGAAATGGTAGCCCAGGTCACTCACTTGCCTACAGTTTTTATCATGGTAGTTAGTTGTTTTAGATTTACAGTGGATATATAATTTCAGCAAAGTTTGTCATTGCTCTACATTTATACCAGACAAACTCAGGATTCTGCTTACAAATTGGCCATGTCATAGTGCATTGAGCTGCGACTAGCAATGCACATTGATTAATCTTATCTGTAAAGAATGGGCTCTTTTTTGTCTTCCCATCAGGAAACAAAAGTGAAAAAATGGTGAACTGTTGTCTATCGATCCTAACTTGATCAGAAAATGCAAACAAAGGACTCAGAATGGCTCAATTTAACAATCTCTTTTAAAGTCCCAGACATCATTTCTATAACCGCTGCACTTTTGATTTTAGCTTCTGTTTTTCTTTTATTTCCCATAGTCACATTCAGTCCTGCCTCTGCAGGAAATGGCGATGGATCAATAAGGCTATCTCAGCTGGCTGGAATTAATTTTTTCACTGGATCGACTTGTAAGTCATTTTCTGTGCAGCACAACGGCATATATAATTTCTTCCTTCAGCATCTCTCATATCTGACAATGCTGTTGAATAGATTACTTCGGAATTTTTAAACAGTTGAGGAGGGCGAGCTAGCTACCTGATCTTTAAAATATGGAGAAATTTTGGTTTTCTTTGGCAATATCCCTGTTTGTAGTAGAGAGATATCAATCTGAGGCTTAATATATATGCTTCTCAGACTTGAAAAGGGGGAAATCCTGTGAACCAAATAAAAGTTTGCAGAACAGACAGAATGTGCAGTGAGACAGCTGGCAACTCAATGGGGCTTGTGGCTTTATGGCAACACCTGAACAGGGACTATCTCCTAGCACTATGTGTTGCACAGATGGATGACTGACATGTCAGAATCCTCTCTAGAAAATTCTCAGTCCACAAGCTAAGCTGGTAAAATTCAGCTTCAAGGGTTGGACGAAACTGAAGGTGAAAGGAGGTACTCCATGAGGTACTGGACTTTGGATCATGTTTTCATCCTAACACAGTGAAAGGTATTCTGGATCCCTCTACCAGTCTGCGCCTGCTGCCAGAAGTCTTCTGCTCGTGGTCTCTTTCTTCTGACAGCATGGCACAGTGCAGGGCTGTGTAGACATGCCCAGGTGCTTCTAAGCTGCATATCAGCACTGCGAGCTAGCAAAGTCCTTTTTCTGCTGAAGATTATTTGGTATTGGTTCATGGCATTGCATTGTGTGACTTGTCAAGTCTGGCGATTCTTCGGTTCATGTGATTTTTTGGGCTAGATTTGGGGGCTGCTGTAGGTATTGGCTCAGGTTTATGGTACATCTCCATCAGAAGAAGATATCTGAGGTAACAGTTTATATTTGAAATGACACTGATTAAAATTTTGATTGTTTGACATAATCACAAAGGGAGTTTCACGGCTGCCATGAAAATGTGAGCAGAAACCATGCAGACATAGTAATGAGCCAGCAGAAATTGAGTTCTGGACCCAGATGAGTGCTTGAGAAGGACGCTGCAGGGCTGTGTGTTTTGATGCTGTATCTGCTAAGGACTGTATTCACCATATGTATCCTCTACTGCTGCCTTCAGTGCCAGATCAGACAGAGAGAAGACAAGCACTTCTCAGCAGGGACAGGAGGCTGCTTTAAGGTGCTGACATTCTGCCCAGTTTTGCAGCTGAAACAACTGGAATTTAAAGGCAGAGAAATTACTGACCAGTAAGATTGAAATGTGAGTTAGGTGATTTGGCCAGAGTTCACCCATAACGAATGATAGGAGGCAAATGCTGGGCCTCATTCTGATTCTCCTGCGCCACTGCACTTTGGCTGTGGAGAATTTGGAAGAAATGAAAAGGGAGAAAGAACAGCAGAGAGTATTGCAGAGTTCCTTCGTGAGCTGCTGGATGAGCTGGAAGGGGAGTCTTGATTGCTAGGTAATGCTTTCTCCTGTGAAAGTTGATGTATTAGTTTTTGTCTAAGCTAATGCTCTTTCATTAGCTTTAGCTATCAGTCAATTGTCTTAACTGATAAATGCAAGTCCATACACTGCCCACATTTATTCCAGATGACAAATATTTATGGTTCACCCTAGAGAGTAAAACAGCCTCCACCTTCTCATGCTGTCACTTAAAAGTGATGCTAGGCGGAATGGTGACAGTCAGAGCAGACCAGGTTTATTTGCAAACACAGCAGGTACTCTGCCGACATAACCATTAAGTAGGTTAGCTGTGACCCATATGGAAAACAAGAACAATTTATCTTAATTGGCAACTTCTTAATTTTGGTTTTGATCTGTAATGACAGTTTTAAAGTTTCTGGGGAATACTAAATTCTTCACCGTAATGCTCACCTAGCGGAATTATGAATTGTTTAGGCTGGACCCTAGTTAATGAGGTCCTGAGGTGCTCTAGTTTGGACAGTGAGAATAACTAGGCAACAAGGAGACTTTACTATAATGTAAGGTAATGAGTGAGTATAGGAAAAAAAAAACAAACAGAAAACCAACCAGGACTTTCATAAGCCTCAGTGTTATAATGAGCTACCCCAAGGATTAAAATACCCAGCAACTTTTCACCTTGGGTTTGTTATTAGATGCACGTTTGCCTTACCCTGCTTTCAGTTTACACTTCGTTATCCAGCCACACTCTCTGCACTGAGGATGTTTGTCGTGGAAGTCATTAGGAATCTGTTCTTTGAACTATGTTGTTGTGCCTGAGGGGAATAAAAAAGTAAAACCTAGGACGGAGTTCAGTACTGTCCTGGTGAGAAAGCTAGCCCTGTGCTTCTGGCTTTTCTCTTTGCTTTGTGCAGCAGCTGCTATAAAGACATGGGGAGCAGCAGTGGTGGTAGGGTTTGATCTGTGTATAATCTCAGAATCAAAAGGGTACCAACACAGCACCAAAGTCTGGGCTGCTGATAGTACCCTGCTAAGCTAGAGGAACAGCACGCAAAGGTCCTTCTCCAAAGCCAAAGCAGTCCAGATTGACACACTTATGCTACATGACTATAAGTTAACAGACCAAAACTTCATACACTTTAGCAGAGGCCCCATTGCTGTAAATCAGCACAGTGAACCTATCGAGACTTTTTTTCCATCAGAAACAAGTTGTGCATAATATTTGAAGCACCAGCACGGTGCTGTGAGTGTCAGCACATCAGCACACTGAATTTCAGGAAACAAATGGGGAACAAAAGTAACACTGGCATTAATTTTAATCAAGTCCTTGTCATCTGATCTGTCCTCTGTATTTTTTTCTTTATCAATGCTGATTGTCTTTCCGCAAGATTTGTTACCTCACAGAACAATAATATGGCTGTAATGAAGTAATTTATTGCTGCAATTTAGTTTTGGAAATCCTCTATTGTTGAAAAATAGGAACGGTGCAGTTTTATTAATTACAGTAGTTGAGTATTGAATGCTGACTGTCACTATCAGGATTAGTGAATACATTGTAAGTTGCTCTACAAGGCCCTGTAGGACAAGATCTATATAAGTTTTGGAGAATGTGAAATGAGTATTTTGATTAAGCTAAGTGAGTGTGAGAAAAATTTACCTGGGGATTTTGAGAGAAAGGAGAAAGGGAAACAGAAACTTGTAAATTCAGTGTTAAAAAACACACCAGTATTTTAATCCACCACATCAATATTTTGTTTACATGTAATATGGCTCTGCAGCATTGTCTCTCCTGTCCTCAGCCAGCGTTTGCCCATTTAATTATACTCTTGTACCCCCTGGCTACTTCTGACAGTCTAAAACTTCAGGTTCATTACAAAGTTTTCCCCTCAAGATGCCATTTCAGAGAGAACTAGTTTATCTCATTTTCTTTTTTTTCCTTTAATGTGGAAATATTTTACCTAGGCGCAACATTTCTATTTTCATTTGCATAAACCAGATTTTACCAGGATGCGGGTAGGGAAAATGCATGTGGACAAAATCACCTTGTCTGTTTTAAAGGTGAATTGTCTCCCTTTTTGTGTTCTAAAACATTGCACTATTGAATGAAATCCAAAAGGTCTGCTATAACCTCTTATTGATCTTGAGTTCTCATTCTGGAGGGCTAACAGAAGGTAGAAGGCCTCCTGTGGCATGTATTATGTCATCAGCAGAAACCAAACCGATCAGTCTGAGACCTGGATGTACTTTGGAGTCATCTCGTATAGGGTCCTACGTGCCTGTGTGCCAACAGCAAGAAGTTTCAGAGGGCTTGAAGCTTCGATTGAGCCTGCAGAAAACACTGTGTTTTAGATTCTGGATCTGGGACAAAATGTCAATTGCAAGCATTGAAAAGCGGTGACTAACAGAGGAGCTGCCAGCTGGCACCACGTGTCCCATGGCATATGTTTTAAGAATGCCTGGAAGCTTCAGGAGTGAGCTTGGTGTGGAAATAAATAAGTCATTTGAAACTCAGTAATTCCTCCTCACTGCTCTTACCTCATTCAAATTACGGACTACTCATTAAGCACTGGGAGACTCTGATGTGCAAAAACAGGAGCTGTCTGATGGAGCAGGAGCCACGCGTCTGGAGATCGTTTCTGTCTCTTTTGGATCTTGGCAGAACTCAGACACCAGTCTGCTCATTTTAAAATGGACACAGTAATTAATATTTCCTATGTTACAATGTAGGTATTTGGCTTTCAGGATCATTTCATGCTGCAAATTCTTTAAAAGTGAAAGCTTTCTGTTTAAAAATGAATTCCAGTCTTCCACACTCAGTTCTGGCAATTATGTTCTAGTCCTGAAGAGTAAAAATGGAAGCAAAGCAAGGTCTGTAGATAATGTCTTTTATTAGGCCATCCAATGAAGTTAGAAAAAACAGACAAGCTTTCAAGCACACAAACCTTTTTTCAAACCCCTTTCAGTGTTGTAAGTTGCTGTGAGATGCTCAGATAAAGATAATGGTCACTGTGGTTGCTTTAGGTTATACTAACAAATGAAATACTGCTTTAAGCAAATGGATTTGATCCCTTTGTCCTTCATGTCACTGACACAAAATTGTCATAGCAGAAGCACAGGATGCTTCTTCAGTCCTGAATCTCTAGCTAGCATGATGTCTTAAAGCAACCTCTGAAGGTCAAGGACATCTTTGCTTGAATCAGGAGGAAAGAATGAGATCTGTGGTTATACATAGTCTCTAGTCCTCATCCCTATCTTCATATATGTTGTTTTTACTTCCTGTGTATGGTGAGAATGGTTAGAAGTGTCAAGTCAATAATCTCATTTTCCTGTGCGTCACACTCTCATCTTTTTAAGTTCCTGATGCACTAAGTTTCTGATGTCTGTACAGTACCTTCTCTCACTAATGCAATAGTCTTTTTTCCTGCCCTCTAGTGCTTTGCTTATGTGGACCTGCTGTGAAGTCAGTGAAATCAATAAACTATTAGAAAAGGAAGAATAATCTATGGACAAGGATAGGGAATAATAATATTAAGAAAGATTATTTTCTGCATTTTTATTACTACTTTCTCATAGCAGTTCTATAAGAAGCTCTACTGTGTATGGGTTACAGATTGTGCTTATCAAATATTAAAGATGTACAGCCAAAATAGGGAAGAGCAAGTAGAAATTTTCTCTATCTGGTTTCAAAATAGACTAAATTAAAATGAAAGATTTTAGCAGATGCTGTCTGCTGCGCTTCCACTGTGTTCTAAATAGAGTTCTGAAATCCAGAAACCTGAGCCAAGTGCCCATGTGCACTCCATGGCCAAAGATTGAGGACTTTAAAGAACTTGTAGAAGATGAATACTCCCTATTGGAGAGAGAAAGTAACTCATGAATAATCAATAACATACTAATCTACACAAATAAAACAAGTCCACAACCCTCCACAGTGGTCACGAAAGAGAAAAGGCTGTGGGTTCCTGTAGCATGAAGCTGGCAAATTGCAAACTTGCATAAGTTGATTCGAGGAGAAGAAAAGAGGAAACAATCCAGGTGACAGCACATAGGCTGCTAATGCCACTACAGATGCTGTAGAGTCTCAGCCATCCATCCAGGACTGTCAGGTATGACACAGGCCTACAGGACACCTGTGCCCTTCTGGAAGAACATCTGGAGGCCAGGCATAATACCTACGAGCATCTCAATGACACTCTCTTCTTAGGCATTGCAATCTTTCCTCAGAGCTGCAGACTGTCAAGTGAAGCTGTTGCGAAGCACATCTCTGAAAATGCTAATTTTTTGTCTGTAACTATGTGGATTTCTTTGGTGTATAGTCTAATTGACACAAAACAATTTAGTTTTACACAGAATGTACTTTCTTGACCATTTCTCCTACTTCTGCTAGACAATACAGCACTGCACGCTGAAGCCAATAAAAACTGTACATGGGTATTTGTAAACATCAGGCCCTCACTGTGAGGCTTCTCGACTCCCAGCCTTGAGAAATCACAGTGAGATTTCCATCCTTATTGCCCAGCATAATTTTAGGGTACTGCTCTGCTCCATGTCTCCACATGCTTCGCTCACGTCAGTGGTAATGTTTGTTTCATTTTGAACACACTGAACGTTTGTAATGTGTGGAGGAATAAACTCATAACAGCAAAAGTATCACTCTGATGCATGTCACCACCGAGTGGTGGAAAAGCACTTGTATGTGTCGTTCTTATTAGTGCTACAGGCAATTGTGTCAGCCAGTTTTATCTGAGGAATGGAACACCCATACTTCAGGTTGAAGTCAGCAGGTGATGTAGAAGTGCAGGGGTCTGACTAGAGGAAAGCAAGTTAGGGGGGACTCCTTAGGGTTTGCTATGAAACAATTGATGGAAAAGATCGTGGCTTTATTAAAGCCAACTGCTGATTTCAGTGGGTTAGAGTTTTAAAGCATGATGTTTGCAAAATATAGGAAACACACAAGATAGAAGTATGTTACATATAAAATGGAAAGGATATGATATATAAAATGAAAATAAGCATGCGGCTCTATTAAGACAGAATGCCTCATATTTTTTTCCATTGTATTTGTATACGTATATGTGCATCTGAGGATATGGATTACTCACATATGTAATAATTCTACACGCGGTGGAATTGTGTGTGCCCATGCATGTGTCCTAATCTGCTTGTACGTTTTCATTCTGCAACTATCTATTGATTACTGCAATTACACCAATGTTATTACAGATATATGGCCAACTGTATAACAGTGCCGCAGGTTTATTTGAAATGAGCATGGGAAGAATTTCAAACTGTTAATGAAAATTGCCTTTTTACTACTGGCTGTATTCCCATGGTAGTCACACAGTTTGGAGACATCACCAGAGCTGTGTTGGTTCTGCTTAATGATGGAGCAAACTCAATTTATCGGGGGGTCCTTTTCCAAATAACTCAGACTCATGAAAAAGAAAAGCAAATGACTGACATGTCTTGAGCCTGGGAAATGCCTTAAATTGACAATTTTCACGTATTAGTCCTTTTGCAACAAAAGAGAACTGTAAGCCATGAAATGATTTCAGCAAGAAGATATTATATAGCTCCATCCATGGCTGCTTAAGCATCCATGAACCATTCCATTATAAGATCACCAGGTGGCTATTGCTTTTCTCTCCCATTCAGGCTTTACCAGTATTCCCACTCCCATCTGTGATGAGCTTAATAGGACCATTCAGCAACAGAGAAAAACACAAGAGGTATTCATCATAGCTGCAGGCTTTCTCAGACAATTATTCTTCAGAAGTTTGAGTAAATGAAAAACTACTTCTGAGATTATAAAGAACAGAACATGTTGCAGGTTCTGAGGCCATTTATTGATGTAGCTTTTGGAATCAGTAGTAAATATTTATCCTTCCCTGGGAATGCTGTAAGTAGCTAGTCACTGAACTACTGCTTTTGATATGTTTGTCATCACTCTTTTCCAAACATTTGCCTTCTCTACTAAGAGTGCTCATTAGAAGTAATTATATGTGTGGATACGAACTGTAGTTGTTGTCATCTGTCTATTATAGGTGACACATATATAGCTTTTGCAGTATATAAATGTTTAAAAACATGAATTTTTGGAGGAATTTATGACAGTTGATTGCTTATATACATGAGGTTTACGTGTGTTCAGAAGTAACTGTAAGCTTGCTTATATCTGTAAGTGCCAATGCTCTGAAACAAGAAGGGCAAAGTCTCTCCATTATATTGGTCTCCAGATAAGGGTGTTTTACCTGTCGCTTCACATCTTTTCATCTGTTTGCATTCTTTATACTCAGAATGACCAGTAATGATGCTGAAGTAGGAATATCTCAGGTAATCACACACATTTCAACCCA
>JAOWBP010004343.1:3783354-3800280 GCA_028571105.1 Tragopan temminckii | reverse complement strand
TTTTTTTTTTTTGTGGGAGGGTTTTGTTTTTTTAACCAAAGCCGCATGCAATTACCGACTTGTGGCATAGGCAAAGTTAGTTCCAGTGACTCCCAAGCACTTTGTTGCAAGTTAAAGCCAGATAATGAATTTACTCTGCCGCTTGTAGCACAGAAGTTTCACCTCACTGCATAATCACATTTTTGTTTTTCATCTTCTTCGTAACAATGATATGGGGTTTGTTTCTGTTTGTTTTGTGTGCCTGATTTTCTTACTTTTGTGTGAAACTTCATGAATTACCATTAAATATAAACACGAATGGATCCCCAAGCCAAAGAGCATGTTTTATATCTGAAGTATTTCTACTTATGGCATTGCTCTTCTTCTGAACCTGTCCCTTTGAATTAGATTCCTCCACTGGTAACTCATATCAGTTGCTAAAGACAAAGTGGATCTGAGTAGAATCATTTCAAAGCAGAGCTGAGATAGCCTGAAAAGATGTCCTGTCATTTCCACAAACTCTCCTACTGCTCCTTCACCCTGCAGTCCTTTGTTCACACTGTTTAACACTCTGAGTCACAAAAAATAAGGCACTAAGGGATGGAGGCAAAAGATTAATTTCAAAAGACATGCAGCGCTTGCAATAGCCAAATATACAGCAAAAAAATTTGTTGAACCTGATTTTGGTGAAGCTATGCAGGTTACTGCATGGTTGTTGCTTCGGAAGTCTGCTGATGGAAGAGCAGCTTTGAAGGTCAGGGGGTTCTCAGACTTTCCATCAATGGTATTTATAAGTCTGGCTATTTACTGTGTTGAGTCGCTCTGTTTACATAAATGACTTTCCTTGAACAGTCAACATCCCTTTTTTAATATTTTTTTTTAATATTTGGTGGAATTTCTTACGTGAGCAGTAGGAGAACCTGAGAAATAGCAAGTTGCGAGATGAAAAGAAAGTCTGACCTAGATTTCAAGCTCACTAAACCTGCATTAAAGCCAGTGTCAATAGTATCAGCGCCCCATTTTCCTGCTGTTGACATCAACAGCTGCACTGCTGTTGATTTTGCTGCTGAGAATTTTGATGAATATTTTATTCACTTTATGGAGTTGGAATTTCAAAAAAATTGGGGAAAACTTTGAAGTTCTTCCTGCTTGAGAATCTTGGGATTACAATGATGCTGAAACAGTCCAGCAGTTAGAGGAGTTAGCTTAGCTGATGGTGCATCAAAAGGCTTTTATATGCCACAACCCAAGTGCAAACTTCAGATTTCCATGTTATTTTCCCTGCAGTTAATAGCATTTGTAACTCCTTCTGGATCCCTTATATTGCTTCATTGGCCATATCAATGAAAGTTAAATCACCTTGAAACAGTTCCAGATGCAGAGTTCACAGAAAGGCCCTGTCTTTGCAATGGGCTTCGATTCTGAGAGTAATATTTTTATAATTAAACATTGGGAAAAGCCCCACGTTCTTAAATGTAGAAGCTACCTGTGATGTGTGCCTGCTTGGACTGAACTGAGCTGCAGTCATTTTGCTTGCTATTTAACAGTGTACAATGCAGGTGACTGTGTTTATTGAATGGGTAAAATATAAAAGGACTTTTACTGCATATTAGCAAGCTGTGCCTAATAAAAGATGCGTTTAAGTCATTAGCTCCTGAGAACTAATGCATCCCTCTTGAGTACAAGTCCTGTTGAAGAGCTGGTGCTTGCTCTTTGGAAATGTTTTTAGCCATTTCTTAACAGTGCTGTGCTTTGTTTTGTACACAGGATACAGAAATTGTGAACACTGCAATTCTCACAGGAAAAACTGTGGCAGTGCCCATCAAAGTGGTCTCCATTGAGGAGAACAGTGCTGTGACAGACATCTCTGAATCAGTTGAGTGCAAATCCTCTGATGAAGACGTCATCAAAGTAAGCTCATGCCCCCTGTTGGCTTTTGAAATTTCACATCTTTTTATATAATAACTACCTGGGAAAAACACTCGATCTGCTCCTGCAAATTAATTGTTCTTTTGTTTCAAAAGCACAAAGACGAGGATTTTTTAAAAAAGAGAGATTTAGGTGCATCAGTACAGCCACCATACTGAGTTTCAATAACGTTTCAGTGTTTAATTTTTGTGTTCTAATTTTAAAATATCTTTGTCATGCCACCTCAGGTCCTCTGTGCACAGAGTTCATTCACTGCAAAAACAGCTCTGCTGTTAGTTCTGCTTCTCCAGATGTTTCTTATTACCTTGCCAGCTGTGATTATCACCTCCACAGCTGCATCAGTGGAATGGATTGGATGTGCATTCCCCAGCAACTGCAATACAAAGTTATTCTGGTGAACTGCAAGTTCTGCTGAATTCTGTTGTGAATTAAGAAGTTGATTCTGCACAGAAGTGGCTAGAAAACACTTGCATGACCCAATACATCAATTTAGCACTAGCAGCTTGATGTCACAAAGAAACAAACACCAGTGGTGTAGTACTGTCTTATAGCAACACAGCTACCTCTACTGTGACCACAGTCAAAGCCCTGAAGGGAATTTAAGGGTGTGCAGAGTCAGCACAAAGACAATGCTGTGCATGAATCCTGTCACAGCTTTGCAAAATGAGGTTTTCATAATGCATGTTCTTTGAGCAAAGGTGATTTTAGCCTTCATCCGTAAGGTCTTTGGATGAGGAATTTATTGTTTATGTGACTTTATATCGAACAGCACAGTGGGCTTTGTGAGGATAATCTTTAGGTGTCTTTAAAAGGCTATCAGCTCTCTCGGATGGATAGTACACAAATAGTACTGCCACATCATTGAGCCTGAACTGAGGACCAGGTTGGATATCTGGAAAAGGTCCCTCATCAGAAGGTGGTGGACATGGAATAGGCTCCACAGGGCAGTGGTCACATCACAGATCTGCTGGAGATCAAGGAGTGTCTGGACAACGTTCTCAGACATATGGTGTGATTTTGGGGTAGTTGTGTGTGATAGCAGGAGTTGGACTTGATGATCTTCATGGGTCCTTTTCAGCTTGGGATATTCTATGGTTCTATGAAAAATAGACATTCTTAGAACTAATGAAGCTGTTATACTGAGAAGGCTTGTACAGAGATAGCTTTCCTCTTCCAGTGGATCTGTCACAGCCAAGCAAATCTCTCCACTTCACTGGAGCTCGATGTATTCCCATATATCAGATGCTTAACAGAGCTTTTTCCTGAAAGAATTCCTATTAACTTTTTCCTAATTACATCTGATTACCCATCTAATTACAAAATTGTAGCCGGAATTTAATTTAAGTATCATTCTGATTGTAACCTCATTGAGAAACACATGGGAACTATGACTGAGAAACTTAAACTACAGGATAGCATTCAAAAATTAAATAAACTAAGTGCAGAAAGACCTACTGTGATCATCTAGACTAGTTCTCTTCCTTAAAGAGCTTACCGTATTTCACCATGTAATTCCAGCCTCACAGGAATTTCTTCTTCCTAAGAGTGAAAATGACTACTGTTAAAGTCTTCTTGGGGACTTGATATACATCACCAGATAATGTGCAGAAAATGGCAGCACAATGATTTCCAAAATAAAAATTCATCTGCAAAGATATGTTTTGAGCTTTATAGCTTTGGAGCGTATTGATCAAGGAGAAATGGAATTCCGAAACCTTACAAAGAGGAGGGTGTTCTTCTTGTAGTAATTGCAGTACATCCTGGACTACTGCAGCTCTCCAACCATTTGCTTGGAAAGAATGGTTTTTTTTAGCACTATATCCTTTGATTAGCACTTGGGATCCTGCTGTGCTCTTCTTTTCTGCAGAAATAATTTATCTCCACTAAAAGGATTTCTTAAAATGGAGTCTGTTTGCACTATTGGAACATTTCTGAGTGGTGTCTAGAAGCCTCCCTATCTAGTCACTCTGAAGTTAAAGTGAAACAAATAACTGGAGGCTAACACACAGTGATTATTGGAATTGACTAGAGAAAATTTTCAGGTGTAATTTCCTCTTCAGAAATGTTCTGAAATTGCTCAGATGAATAGGGAAAATATCTTCTGTATATTTAGAAATATAAGTGGAATCCTTGGAGGAATGCATGTGTGAAATATGAACGCTAACTACTATAAATCACACAGCAAGTTAAAAAGTAGAGTTCAACGACATGCTTTAAGCAAAAAAAATTATCATCTCATCATAAAGGAATAGGTTTTGGTCTTCTGAATCTAGAATGTTCTATTTTCTAGGGTGTCTTTTTACATGGGGAAATGAAGCCAAACTTCTTTTTGAGTTGGATTTTGAGTTAAACTAAAATGTCTTTATGTATTCTGAGTTTAAAAAATATTCAGAAAGCTTCACATGGAGCATAAAAGCGTTCCATCCTTAATTCCTTTTGAAATTCTCCATTAAGCTTTTATCACAGAATCATAGAATCATTGAATGGCCTGGGTTGAAAAGGACCACAGTGATCATCTAGTTTCAAACCCCTGCTATGTGCAGGGTTGCCAGCCACCAGACAAGGCTGCTCAGAACTGCATCCAGCCTGACCTTGAATGCCTCCAGGGATGGAGCATCCACAGCCTCCTTGGGCAGAATTTATACTGAATTCTGTAGATTTATCATTTTCCTCTGTAAAATACTCATTTGGATATCCTGTTGGGAGTTACCATTCTTTTAAAAAATAAAGTCTAGTCCTAATAAATGATACCTCTTTGTACAAGATCATGAAATCCTCAACGAAGGTGTGCATGTGTCTACAGTTCATATTCCCAAGCATCCTCATCGTAGCAGAATCATCTGTCAAACAGAGAAGTGTCCATTTGTATGGGTTGTGCAAACAACCTAGAGGTAATGTTTTTGCCCTGCTACTTGGCCATCAGATAAAAGCTTATTTGTATTAATTTTTACGGTGCCTTCAGTTTGGCTTCTGTTACATTATTCTCAGTAACAGAGCCCAGTGGAGATTGAAAGATAAGATATATCTGCAAGTTACAGGTAATAGTTTCCCCACTGATAAGCTTGGTCTCAAGGCAGCTCAATGCATTGTCTGCATCCTGTCTTAATCTGCTGACTATTACTCCTTTTTTTTAATACCTCTTGCTCTCAGCTCAGAGCAGCACTCTTCTTTACTTCCAAATTTACTGTTGATTTCCTGACCTTTAAAAGTCTTTGAGTGCTCTAGACCTTCACACAGGGGTCCGACCTTTTAAAAGAGGACAAAAAATTTATTGTGGTACTAAAAATCAAGCAGCAGCCAAATTCTGCTTTGCTAAGATGGAAATTACTGGTAGGATCCGTATATCTGGATTCATTAACAGTGATTGCTGTTGCACACGTAGGCGCCTTTTCATCTCCTAGAAATTCAAGTGGAATGTGGCTGCTTTTGCCAGAGCTTTTGTGTGGTTTGCTTGAGGGCAAACACTGCTCCGGGTTCCCAGGTCACCTGGCTGCTGGAACAGATGCGGTTTCATGCTGTGAAGAAGAGCAGAATTTCAGGAGACTTGCATTACCTTGTGACATTTCCAGACTGAAAACCCTTGATGCTTACAAGCTTGTGGATGTGGGTCTGTGGTTGTTTTTTTCCATGAAAATAATCTGAGTTCAAAATCTTTTGTGCTGTCTGTATTTCAGGAGTCATTTCTGGGCTAGCTTGTATCCTGCTGCTACACGAAGGGATGTTGCACACATTATATCACATTTTTTATTATGTTGCTATTATTTATAAATGGTAAATTGAGTGTAGTAGCCGAATACTCTGAAGACCTTATTTACTAGTCTCCTTTCATTCTTAAATGACATTAATAGCTTTAATAATGTCTTAAGATCAAAACGTAGATTCACATAACAGTTGCTCAAACATGCAGCTGCTATGGCCATCAGTGAGAAGAGAAACACAGATCTCACCTTTAAGACGTCCCTTGGTAGTTGTTAATGCACAGTGGGCTCTTGTTTTCGTTGGAACCGACGAGCAGAGGCAGGCACTGACTGCAGGTAAAGGCGACTGGAAGAATGTTAGGAATTTCTCTTACAAGCCCAAATCTGGGACAGCGTGTCACAGCTGTCCCTCTCTTATCACAGTAAGTTGAAACAAAATCCCAGATCAAAGCAACACTGGACTGCTGGGGGCTGAAAATTTCACTGAGGGTTTTGTGGTTGAACTCTAGATTAGTATTTAAAAGACTGGAAGCAATGCTGGTTGCAAAGCTTTCAAAGCAATAGTGATGGGACTCACAGACAACTGCCCAGGTTGTGGATCTTGTTTAAAGGCTCAATGCAGTATTCATTTACACACATGAGTAACTTTGCTGTGAATACTACTAACGTCAGGGAACCTACTCATATGAAATTGTCATTTAGGGCTCATGAATGTTTCATAGACTTTGCCATTTGTGGCGGAAACAGTTTATATGATGGAATTAATTCTTACTAAAAAGACACAGCTTATGTTCAAATGTCTGCTGTTCATTTGTGTTCCAGTCAGACTAAAGGCCACTCTGGATGCTATATGACACCTGATAGAGGAAAATCTCAGTTTGCCAATAAGGAAGCTGACAGATGGACGTGGGTTCCTAATAGATAAATAAATAGTTGTATGCTAATTGTAGTAACTTAATTTTTAAACTTTATGTCTGGCACCGTATCACACACAGAACCTGTTTCCTAGAGAAGTCATCGGCATTTGTTAAGAAGATACATATTTAGAAGACACTTTGCTATTGTCTTAATATACTCAGTCTTAAACAAATAGCTGTGCTTCAACCTCTTCAGTTCATGTCATCATAGAGTCATAGGATGATACATTTAGAGGGGACCTTAAAGATTCTATGATCATCTAGTTCCACCCCCCTGTCATGGACAGGGGCTGCTGCTCAGATAACTGCAAAGAAATGTCACTGCTTTCCAGTATTAGCAAAATATACAGAGTATTTTACAAGTAGAAAAGGAAAGCACTGCTTTTACTTTGGTTTGGAACCACTGGTTAGCATTATCTTTAGGTAGTTTTATTAGAAATTGCATTACCTGTTTTTCTGTGGGTAGACTGAATGCAGTTCCAAGGTGAGTGGCTGAGCTGCAGGCAGCTCTAAAGGATCGAACTCTTACGGCTCAGTGCTG
This sequence comes from Tragopan temminckii, assembly GCA_028571105.1. NCBI lineage: Eukaryota > Metazoa > Chordata > Aves > Galliformes > Phasianidae > Tragopan > Tragopan temminckii. The sequence continues at coordinate 3,793,216 of JAOWBP010004343.1, read as the reverse complement.
CACTCATTAAAGTGCTGCACTCATTAAAGCCATCAGGAAAGCTCACCCTGAATTTTTAACAGTATAGGGACAGTCCCTCAGGCTCCTTAATGGCTCATCATAGTACCATGGTTCAAAACAAAACCCATAACAAAAATAAGTGCTTTCTATAAAAATACATATCTATAAATATCTATGGAAGGGTATGGAAATGCTTGAGATTGTTGAGGAGTGACCTAAATATCTGTTGTGTCACTTTCCATAGGACTAATTCAAGATCTGATTCCTTTCCTATTGAAATTAAAAGGTTATACTATTAGCGTTACAGAAGTGATCTCAGAGAGAATCAGTGCTTCTTAAGCGTAGTTTGGAGATAACTGTACTTAGTTCAATGAAAAGTTATGGATATTGCCAAAATACAAAAATTGGGAAATTCTGTATCAGCCAGAGGCAAGAAAACTCTGCTCCAAACAAAGCTTTCCATGACCTCCGAGGTTTCTTCCCTCTGCTTTCTCTGCATCTGGAGGCAAGTAATAATATGGTGATGGCTGTGATGAAGTGTGATGATGCAGATGGTGATTTCACAGGGAAGCAGAGTTTCAGAAGAAATCAGCCCATTAGAAACCCTGGCACATCATGGGCACATTGCATTGTTTTCTCATACCTTTCAAGTCCTGCTGCACACAGCAGGGGAAGCGTCCAAACCTCTATTGCATTTCTGCACCTCAGCACATGCGTGTTTTCTCTGTATGGGGCTTCACTGCAAAGCCTTCAAGACTCAGAGGTTTTAGGGTTTCACGTTCTGCTTTTAGTGCAGGTTGTAGGAGAAAATAAGAACAAGGGGCTGATGAGAACAAACCAGTTGTTCCAACCAGCTTTTTTGATCAAGGAAGAGTACTACCCCCCAATTAAAAGCTGCTACAGTGAATACAAGGCAATTGATTTATTGCTCAGCTTTTACTTAGGTCAAAGAAACCTCTGTTTGGAATTTGTTAGGTAGGTGCAACTGTTCTAGAGATGTCAATGCTGAATAGCAAGTAGGTGGATAAAGTTTAGACTAAAACATGTCTCGTTCCTAACTCAGTCCTGTGAGATGAAAGGAAAAATGAAACAGGGTTTCCAGAAATCCATTATGACCATATGCTTGAATGTAATGCTGTCTTCTGTGGTTTGGTGGGAGCATGAAGGGTTCAGTCGAAGCACCCACAGCTACAGGCAGTCCTCCTCCTCTTGTGGCACGGAGGCAGCTGCTCACAGAGCTCTGATGCCTCTTTCAGGTGCTTCATCCACACAGCCAAAATTGCAGCAGTGCTCTCACTGGGAAAAATAAGAAAAATAAGGAGCAGGAAAGTAGAAAAGTTGCATTCTCGCTTGTGAGGAGTCTGTGTTCATTCTCAGGTATGCAAGCCTTCCCTTGGTTAGCTCCAGAAGTGAGAGCAGGATGCCCAGTTCATGTGACACTGCTCTGAGAACCATCACAACCGTGCTGCTTTTGGACTGTGAGCCAGGTATGCTCCCTGCATGGAGCTGAGGGAACACAGCAGCAGGCTCTGAAGAAGCATAGGATCTGTCAGTGCTCCCCCCCATGGTGCAGAAACCACAAGGGCCAGCACAAATCGCTTTCCTGAAATGAATGTGCAGTGGCTGATGAACTGCAAATACAGTTCCAACTCACCACATTCTGATATAGCCTTGAAAGCAGAAGCTGTATCTCTGTGAGTGCAAAACTAGCAGTTTTTCTATCCGATGGCTCCTCTTTCTGCTTCTGATACTGTGTTTCCATGTGATCTGTGTGAAAGTAAAAAGCTTTGAAAACACAAGGATAGTCACAGCATGGACATTCCATTGTTTTGCTGTTCTTTAAGCCCTGTTACTTTGTAGGCTTTTCTTCTGGTAAATCCAGTATGATATGTATTCTGAACAGAATTACAAAGAGAAAATCCACCTCCTTGCCCTCCTCCATACTTCTCATAGCCCTGTGATTTACAGAGATCAATACATATCAGCAAAGTGAAAAAACTTCAGAGGAGTTTCAGAAAAATGAAACCTGATTGCACAGTATTGTCAGATGCAAATACAACATAGAGGACAGCCGTATGTGGAGTTTTCATGGATGTTCTGCCATTAATGTATAACACTGTTACCCAAACAGTCGGTCTCAATTGAAATTGAAACTCAAAATAGACATAATCTGAGCTACTTGAATCCAGCAATAAAAGGTGTAAATACCTTGCCATCACATAATAGGCAAAGATTTCAAAGGCAGCTAATGAAGCATTTGAGCCATACCCTTGCAGACTGCTTTCCCTGTCATCTCATGCCTTCACGCAGTTCACTGCTGGTGTTAGTGATGCCAGAGTGGAAAACCTATACATCCCAAATGAAAAATCAAAGCAAAGTGGCGATAACAATGCCTGAAAATCCACAGAAAATGCTTCAAAATCAACTTCAAAGCTGCAAGTTCAAGACTAGGGAAGAGAATGGGAGAAATAGAATGAGTCTTGTGGCAGCTATAGATTTGATGGGAGGATTAGATGTTTTCTCCAGATCTTTTTGAACAATATAGTTAGAAAAAGTGATGTTTTGCCTCTCTTTTTCCTTTTTTCCTGCTAATAGCTGTAATATACACAGTGTGAACTTGTATTCTGTAGATACATATGAAGTTAGGTAACCACAAGCAATGTGATGTTCTCAGATGTGCAGCTACTGTCCAAAACGTGTAGTTGGAAGAAATTAAAAGTCTCTGCATTCACCCTGCTTTGACGTGCAAGAAATTTGGGACCGTGCTGTGTGTGTAGACTGGCGCATCCCTAGTGAGCAGTAGCCAAACTCTCTATTCTGCCCCATTTTCAGAAATTACTTGACTTGAGAGTGCACAAAACAAGACAGATTCTGTTTTACGTGATAATGGTATCTGCAGAGAGCTCCTGTGGCTCAGCACAGCTACAGTTGAGCTTCAAAAGCTGGTCATTTGGGAGCAAATAGATGCCCTCCAGCCTCAGCTGGCATTTTTTGCCCCTTTTACTCTCTCAGTTCTGTCATAGTGAATGATATTCAGTTAGTTAAATGTACTGCTTCTGCTCTGCAAAGCTGCCAGCAAAATCTTTGTAATGAGATTAGATAATGTACAGCCTTTTCCCTAAGAAATGCTCTCTAGCTTTGGGGGTTTTCTAGTTAGTTTTGCTAATCTGGCTGCTGATACTGAAAATGCAGATGCTTCTCAGAGGAGAGAGTCCAAATTGCTTCTAAACTATGGCCCTGACTTTACGGAGTTCTCTCCTTTTCTTCAGTGCTCGGGGCTCATTCCCTGCATTATTAGTGCGGGTTGCTGGGAATTTTGCCTGAGGGCTGATTGCAGGGATTGAAACATTTGGAACTTGGCAGCTGTTCACAAGCACAATGCAACGTGAAAGCAGAAGCCATGTTATCCGCTGAAAACTGCAGAGTTAATTCTGAGAGTGGCTTTAATCACTTATTAAAGTGTAATAGCTACCTTGCTCCCAAATCACTGTTTCCAGAGTGGGGGTGATTGGTCCTCAATATTTTCCAGAAACAAATTCATTTTATTCTGCTGGGTCATAGGTATACAACAACTCTTAACATTATTCTTGCTTGCAATAGGAAAAAAATCAAGCCTTTCATTAATTATGACAGCCTTATCAGGGTAAAGTCTTCATTACTGTATTTGTCTTTGTGCTCTCCTGGTGAGGGCAGTTTTTGGCTTCACTTTCCAAGTCACTGAGCACAGCTCCAGCTGAACTCAGTGGGAACAGGGAGTGGCTCTGGCAAGTCAAGGCACACCAGCAATTAGCAACTCCTGTAATGGATACCTCCTTTATAAAGGCTGCTCTGAGTGTGACAGAGCTGTAAATATCATGCCGGAGATCATAGGAGAGCTCATGTCTGAAGCTTTAACTCTTACCAGGTTTAAACAGTCTAGCATAGGAATTAAGTACTAAGAACCCTGAGACTGCTTCCATTTTCCAGCAGCAGGTTACTGATTGCTGAGAGTTATTCAATCAGGCACTGAAATCCCTCTTATGAAGCAGTTGCCATCAGGTAATGTTAATGTAACATAGACTTTCTTAACCTATAGAACCATAGTCTGAAAACCTCTAAAATTTCTGCAGAAAATATTGTTGTAAGATTATTGTAGAACAAGTTCTACAGCAAAGATATAAATATTACAAAATCCTAGAAAAATGCCTCAAAATCTAGTGGAATGGTTTATCACTGCCTAGCTTTTTCTGTCTGATATTTAAGTGTTAGTATACTTAATGGATAAGTCATTCTGGTGCTCTGTATTTATTAATGGGATGAATTTTTTTCACAAAGCTTAACCTTCATGTGCTTCAATTGCCCTTCTGGTATGTAAGAGTGATGATGCTGAGCTGAAATTGTAAGAGAGTCATATCTTTGAAAAGTGCTGAGCATCACTGTTCTTTGCTAATTATCCTGTAAGTTTTCTCATTGAAATTGAGATTCCTTTAAGAGGTACTGGAAAAAGCTTTTTGCTCATAGAAGTGCTTTCATAAATATTTAAGCATTTATGTAACCTTTGAATACATAGCAACACTTACATTAGTATAACAGAAACGAGCAAATGGGTTTACTCAAATAACAGATTCTGGACCTTTCCAGCCCGATAGGAACGATCATCAGAGAAGCCACTACAAGATTTATTATTTTAAATAATTTTAATTTGTTTAAAGACACACAGCAATGCTTTGTCCTGTCAAAATTACACAGTGAGGAGAACTTGAGCCCGATCATAGAGGACAGATTGGAAGCCATGTATCACAAAACTGGCCTGGCCAGGTCCTTAAGAAGAAAGCCCATCAAGGCCAGACCTGTTCAGAAATAGGATGTCCGTTCTTGCTTTGTCTTGTTAAGAGACAGTGTCCTTCAAGAAACCTGAGATCGGATTCTTCGAAACTGCAATATTGGTCTCATCACACAGAGTATGAAGTATGTTCTTCCAACAATAAAAGCAGATTGAGGTGGAAAAAAACAGGAGTAACATCTCTGTGAGGTATGGTGTCTTAATAGAAATGCAAGCTTCTTTTTGTTTATCGTATTCAAGCTGTGAGTGACAGAAAAGCACTGTATGTCAGGTGTGGCAGACGTGAAGGACTTCAAGGGCAGTGGCACACAGACGTACCTGGCATGCAGATTTCCTGCTCTTGCAGCCCGGACATTATTCTGAGGGTTATTCTGAAGGGAAGCAGATTTTTTGGCATCTTGATGTTATTTCCAAGAGAAGTTGGGAACATCAAATTGTTCACCAGATGCTGAACCCAGAGTTACGTTGGATTTATGTATTACTGTCTCAATGGAAACTTCATCGAAGAGGGCTGAGCAGCCTCAGTTTTCAAAAAACGATCTAGGAGGAAAGAACACAACTCTTCACATTTCTAACCCTGACCTGCAGAAGCTTTTGACAAGTCATTTTGGCCTGTTTTACTTAAAGTGGCCTCCAGCTGAATATGCCTCTACTTTATGTATGTATCTCAGCAAGGTTCTCATCACCCACAGTCACTGCTCACGCCAGTCACACCTAAAGCTTCTCTCTAAGAATACAAGTTAGCTTTAATCGTTTTAGACTTCCTCTGTATTTACAGAGCAGTAGCCAGCTAACATCCTATGAAGTACTTATCAAGCTGCTTTTCTACCGTATTTGCTTCCCTTTGATTTCTCTGACACTTCTACTGCTTTTTTCATACCTTCAAGTGATGGAAGCCAATCAGTTCACGAAGCAACTCTACAAAAAGCACAGTTTAAAATATTTATCCCACGGATATTGAAATATTTATGTCTTTATTTGCAATTAGCCTTTCTAGGTGTAGAAGGCTAATGAATACAAGAAGGACTTCTACCATTGTCATAACAGGAAATTATTTAATTGCAGAATAGGTGAGGTTGAAAGGGACCTCTGAAGGTCACCTTGTCCAGTTCCCCTGCTCAAGCAGGTCCACCTAGTATTGCTTTCCCATTTCTCTTCATTTCTGTTCCATTTTAGAGTTTTGAGAATTTTTAAACCTCAGGGTGTTTAGTTAAGGGTAAACCAGAGAGATTTGTTCCTAGAAAACAGATGGATTCCTCACAAATTCGCAGTTTTCATAAAATTAACAGCATTGCCATATTAAAAGCTTCTCATTTTTCTTTCAGGACAGTCCTTCAGGGATCTGTTGCTAAGGATTAATGTCTTTAAAGGTGAAAAATTGCTTGGACAATAAACAAGTTATATGCTAGGCTCACGTAGTTGGTACCATTTATTTGTGGGTCTTATAGCTGTCATCCTTTCCACTCCTGTGTACAACTGACACAAACCAGAGCAGACAGCATTTTGAGTTTGCCATCTTTTGAAAGACAGTCCCAGCTTATATTTGACATGATATTTGTCTTTTTCAAACTCTCTGCCTCCAGCAGTAATTGGATGAAGATTTCTCAGTAATCTGTAGCAGAATTTAGCCAACAAAGGGGAGATAACTCTTTCAGAAGTGCCAGCAGCCCTTTTATAGCTGCAGAGTCCAAGGCAGTACATTGTCACACCCCTTATGGTGTGACAGGCAGCTCATGTTGTGATAGCCATCTTGATTCTTGCAATTCTGCAATACAGACCTCACTGTGGGATCGAGACCTTAATCTGAAATAAGTAAGAAAAAGGAAGACTCAGAGGTTTTGCATCTGACTGGTACTAGGAATCCCAATATCCGTTGCAGTTAATTTGTTCACTACTAGGTGGAAAGGTACATTCGCTCCCCAGATCACAAAGTCAGAGTGCCATAGGTAGTGATTCAAGAATGACTCTTGATTTCCAGGCAGTAGTTTGCTCTGTCAGCTCAATAAAATGTGATTTGTTGCAGAGTGATTCTGTCCAAGCCATTTGGAAAGACAATGGCCTTTGTAGCAAAGGAACACAAAATACAATGCCAGAAAAAAAGAGAAACAAAGTAGAAATCCCCAGAGAACTGTGCTTAGCCCCATCTTTAGCCATCTAGCTTCTTTATTTTAGTTTTAATCTGGAGAAAGAAGTTAGAAAAATGGAGAAAAAGAGAAAAGTAGCTGAATGCAGCTTAAGAATGAAAGAAACTGCTGAAATAGCATCAGAAATCTCTTTATAATGCAAAACTTCTCACCGATCTGCTACGCAGAAAGGAAAAAACAATCACTTAAAGGTGGTGGCTAAGCAGCCTTTCCCTTCATCATCTCTCACTTCTTCTGTAGCTAAAGATAAAAAGCCATTTCAGACAGAAAATGTTTTCATAGTCAAAGCATAAATATAACAAGAGAAGAGACGCGGATCTCTGCTCAGTCTCCAGCCTTGCAGTCTCCGTCAGAGACTTCTTGAAGTACTGTGGGCAGATGAGTGCTGGTCACTGTGATGTTTGGTGACCTTCTCAGAAGCACTGCAAAGCCCTGGGGGAAACAGAGCTTTTCATCTATCTATCCAAAATACATAAACAAAAATCCCTTTTAAATTAAAAATAATGTGATTTCTGACATGATCCTGTTTAATTTATTACCCTTTTTTAATCTCCCTTCCACCTTTCTTCTATGATTCCATGGGGCAGTGCTTTTAGTTGTCCCCATCGTTTTTGTTTTCATCTTTTTTAAACCCCGTGTGTGTAAAGATCAAAATAGTGTCGTCAAGTCTGCTTTGAATTGTTCTAACAAGTTGGCTGTGCTGTTACTTCCATCTGACTGAGTTAGTCTGAGCTAAGTGGACTGCTGCAGCACACATAACTCCTACATTTTTTTGTGAGGGGCATCCGCTTAGCAAGTTAGCCTTCACATTGTGAATTAGATGCTGAGATACTGTTCCCTTCTCCCTTTCATCCCTGTACAGCACAAGTTAGGTAGTCTGTTGCCTTTCTTTGTAAAAAGCAATCAGTGTTACTTCAAGAGCAATGAATACCTGAAGGCACAAAGTTGAAATGCATGCAGTAATACCATATCAGCTGTGCTCCTCCTATACTCTCTCTGTGTTACGTCTTTATAGGAAATAAAGGAACAGAAGAAGGAGCATGTGTGAGGACATTAGCGCTGCTTGTACTTGGTGAAGAGAGTAATGTTTTTCTCAGTGCAAGTCATAAAGACCTGCCACTGTTGCTGATGCATGTCTAGTACTAAATATTAACCTGTAGCAATTTTAAGGGCTGCTTGTTAGCTGCAGCAGCCACTTCCTTAGGATGCTATATGTATTTGTTTAGCCATTTGTTTGTCGCATACCCGTGAAGGCATATAGCAGCTTTACAAATACAGATAGAGTTTGGATCTCAGCCCAGGACCATTTAGGACTTGCAGTTTTGCTGCTATTGTTATTGTATTTTTTCCCTGACAGACACATTTGTTCTGTTACTGACAATGTTGGCCTTTAGATAATATTAAATCATACACCTAGACCAGATCTGGTAGGACTGAAGTTAAATATGTTATCAGGAATCTTTTATCAGCATGTGCATGTGGCTTACTATGTGTATAAATAAGAAGCTTGTTCAACTAACTCTAGAGGCTCATGCACTTGCCTTTGGGATCAGCTCCATAGAAATGAACAGGATGGAGCCAGGTTCAGAAGGGGAGTGGCTACTGCTCCAAGCATAATTCAATTAGATCTCATTGACCAACCTTCCCAAAGACTTCTGCTCAGAGGAAGGTAGAGCTAAGGAAAGAAAAGTCATATCTGAAGCTACTTTATCAGCTGACCAAGAGAGAGAATCTGGTCCTCCAGGAACACTATTTCTGATTTGGCTCTAGAAATTGGTCTGCTCTCCAGGTGCTATGACTTTCTGACTCTTCTGACCAAGGCTCCCTGGGCTGCATTGCTTGCAATAGTGGGAGGAAATAGACAGAAAGAGTTGAACTGACTTTCCTGAGATCATAGAGGAAGACAGAAATCAGATTCAGTGTCAGCCAGTACTTCCTTGTACTTTCACTAAGGATGTTGTGCTGTAGATAACATTAATTTTTTGTTATTTTGTTTCGATATGAATTCCTTTTAACTTCAGCCATCAAATTAAAAATCTGGTTAAGATGATTCCCAAATTTCGGTCAGAGATGGAGAGACATTGTCAGCTGCTGGAAGAGGGGGTCTGATGCTGCCAAGCATTGAGAGTCAGCCACTGGCCACTTGTTTTCGTGCAGTGGAGACAGCAGTAGCTGGACAGCAGGCTTGTGCTAGATATCAGCAGCTCAAATATGGGAGCTGACTGCCCCAGTGTGTGCTAGTAGTTGTGCTCTAGGCAGAGATGATGTTGTCAAGGAGTCCAGGCTGGAACTCCTGACGTGTAGCCTTCGCTTGCCTGTTCTGTAGTAATTTTCATGAGAAGCATTTTCCTGATGCTGCTTCTCCCAGGGTGAAGCTGATGCAAAGGCGCTGTAGAAAGCCACAGCAGCAAATCTAGGACAGGGTTGTGAATCACTCTATTGTAGTACATATCACATTATACATCTCTGCTGCATAGTACCCATAGATTAAATTGAGCAGTCATTCTGAAACAACCTAGTGTGAACAAAGACCGTTTCTGATTACCATTCAAGTTAACATGTGTAAAAATGGGGCATGCCATTTGTTTTGATACCATCAGACTTTTAAACCTTGATCTGAGGGAGAAGCCTAGAAAAGCTGGTGGGCCTTCTATTGCAGCTTGTAGTACCGTTTTCAGCCAACAGAGCCCAGCCACAGCATAACCTTCTTAGTAAATGAGTCATGAAAATGTTTGTATTGTATTCTCTGAAGTTTCCTTTTGCAATCAATTATTTTACCAAAATGTGGGCAGCACTTAAACCTGACAAAGGATACAAAGTGGGGTGTATATGTCAAACTGGGAAAAATTCGGCTCCTGTATCTGTGATCACAAAGGACACCCATCTGTTCTAGGAG
>JAOWBP010004343.1:3757974-3770363 GCA_028571105.1 Tragopan temminckii | reverse complement strand
TTTCTAAGTTGGCTATAAAAACCTCCTGTTACTTAAAGAATTCAGAGGACAGATATTGAACAGTTTCATCTGGTGTCTCTTCTGAAAGCAAAAGCCTCAGTTGTTTCATTCTAGCTAGAAATATGTTCCGTTTGGAAGAAATGTTCATTTTAATTTCAGGTTTGGATAGTTTGTTTCGTTACTTGTTTTACGTTTCCACAACCAAAGTTCCCATGTTTCACCAAGGGAAGAAGGTGCTGTTTTGCATTAGCACGTTGAAGTTACAACCAGCAGAAGTATCCACTGGTTTATTTTAAGTGTACCTGGAACAGAGACCATCACAGGCCGAATATATACAATCTGGATTTTGGTGGTTTTTTTTTCCAAGTTCATGAGTTCATGATTTCATTCTCTAAGTTTCTGTTCCTTCTAATGTCACCAGCTCTCACTAAGCTTTGAAAGTTGGAAGAATGAACATGATTGTCCCCAGACTTGTAATTCCTTGTACTGGGAGAGCTGTTCAGAGGAGAAGAAATGTTACTGAAGCAAGATCAAGGAATATCTAGAGCTCTGTGTTGATCTAAATATATATATATACACTTATATTTTTGCCATTAAACCAGTTAAGATTGAAAATTTTTGACTAGATAGTACATCCATTATTTTGTATTAAAAAATAATACAAAACCAGCAATGAATCTGAAGGAAACACAAAATAGTTGATTTGTTGTATAAACTGGCAGAACTGCTTTGACTCAGTGCCAGTTTACACCAGTGGAGACGCAGATCAAAAAACTTCTGACATCCCAAACCTTTGGTTACTCCAAGGAAGATGGTATATCCAGCCTTTTGGAAAGCAGTATTATGTCTTGACTGTTAGCTGCAAGCACTTGCATCATCCTGTCTTTACTGATGTATTTCTTTTTTTTTTTTCTTTTTTTTTTTTTCCTTTTAATTATTAACTTGATAGTTTGTTGTTAGGGGAGGTTTATTTTACTGTTGTTCCTTTGTTGTTTTTTGTTGTTGTTTGTTTTTGTTTGTTGGTGTTGTTATTTTTTTTTACTGAGACAAAATCAATCCTGCCACCCAGTAACATAGACGGACGTTTTAACACGATAAGCCTAGTATGCATTGTAGACTGAAAGAATGTAATATTTATTTATACATGTTATACAAATTGTAATTAAAATGCTTTACATGGCTTGACAAGTTAACCTCTCTTTTCTGAGGGGAGGGGGCTGTTTCTGTCATTTCTGTGTTGAAGTACAGCATCCACTGCCTGACAGCTGAAACAAAATTTAAGCTGCTTTTGGAGGAGAGAATAGAGATGTATGAAAGTTTTTCACTGTTCTGATCCTTCTTTTGTGAACTGCTTCCCTTTCCCACCCAACATGCGGTGATGATGATGGATGGCAGGAGAAGACAGCAGTCAGGCACAGTTCATGGCAGTGTCACTATTAATCTTGCTCATCTCCATGCCCACCATCAGCACGAACAACTCCAGGACTCTTGCTTCTGATGTGTGCAACTTTCCTGCAGCCCAGTCATGATTAATTATGTTGCTTCTCTGATTGATACAGTAGGTTCAGATGGAAGCAAGTTTCGCTGAATCACAACTGACAAATACAAAGCACCCTGTGTCCCAAAGGACCCCAAGCTACTTCACAAGCTAAGCGCAGTGATGCATCAGCCACACCTCAGGGATCAGTATATCTTCCTGGGAAAATGCAAGTGCCTCTGAGGTGAAAAAGACATTTACAATGCCGAGCTGCAAAATACAACAGGAGTGGAACAAAAAAGATGTACGGAACTAAAATAGCTCACCATGGTATCACAGGCATACACAGTGCAGTTGTTCAAAATGCATTTTTAAGAAGCTATTCATGTGCTGAGCAGCTCCTGTTACAGCATGAAGGATGGCATCTCCAATAAGCCAGTGCTCTCTGCAATACTGGTACAGCACTGGTGGAGAGGAAAGGAATGATGGCCATCTCTATTTCTAGTCCGTGCACCCTATCTTTGCTTTTGGCAGCTGAGGCTATATAGGATCAGAAGAGAAAAGGGTATCTCCATCCAACATAGCAGGGAAAACCTGTTGAGGTGAATTCATCTTACTCTTCATGTTCTTAATGAAATGCATATGGTTGTTATTTATATATATATATTTTTTTATTTTTTTTATCTTGCTATCTCACTGTATTGTCTAGGAAATGTATCCCACAGTGAACAAAAACATTACTCCTAATTCACCTCTTCCTCTCCAAAACCTCAAAAATTTTTTTCAAGAAAGGAACTTATCGTCATTGTAATTAAAAAAATGAAAAAATCAGTTTCCCATGAGAAACTGTTTTGCAATTCCTTTTCAAAAACAGTGATGTAAATTTTTGTTGAAAGTCTCATTCTTGTATGAATGGAACTCAGATTGAATTCAACATTCCCAAAGAGGAACAGAGCTCTTCTGTTAAGAATAGGAAAATTATAGCTTATTCATTATTTCAGTACTTGTTAAGATAATCATCGTTTCCTTTCCAGTTATTGACTGCATCTATAGCTCTCTGCTTGCTGTTCAGATTTAGAGTTAGACTGTTTGTTTCAAATAACTGCCCTTTGGAAAGAGCTTATATTTAGTGTGTAGTCATGGTCATTATGTTATTGACCAACACAAACAATGCCTCCTTGGAAGCTAAATATCACTGATGATTAGCCTTTGCCAATTCTCAATGACAGTATTCTGCCATGATATTTGCATTAGAAGATGTAATCTCTTAGAGCCTTTCTGAAGCAGGTGTTTTCAGAGATGTTGCACACATGCAGACCTTTGACTGCAGCCTATAGCACTGGGCTGGATGTCGGACATTTACACACACACAGCATTTTGCACACATTGAAAATTACTGTGGATATTCATTACAGTTCTGACTTACTCTTTATCTTGTCTATGCCGTAGTAATCATTTTTCAAACTGACAATCAATCATGTGCAACTGCCCATGTGAGCACATGCCTGGCCAATTTGAGAGGCTTTGTATGCACTGCCGAGACATCAGTGCAGCCACCTTCCCCAAGCAGGCTGAAATGCAAACTGAACATCCCTGAAGCACTTGAAATGCTTTTCTCTGGTGTTTCTTTTCACTAACGCATGCCTGTTGTTGATGTCTTTTAGTCCTTGACTTATCAGCTAATGGACTTCTGCTAACCTACACATTGGCAACAAGTTGGAGATGAAAGACCAAGGGGAAGACGCGTGACATAACACCTATCATAATGTGACATCTAATTATTATGAAAAAGAAGAACCACTGCTCCAGGTTCTGTATATGTGATAACAATTGAAATGTGGTAAATCCGTTCAGATGGGGCATGAGGTGTTCAACAACTGGCCCACGTGATGCAAGGCCTGTGCTGGTGGGGATTGATAGCACTCAGAAAGTCTCTCCAGTCCGAAAACGCTGCTTCACATCCTTTTGTAGGTTTGATGTGTTAAGGATTCCCAGCATTTCATGGAATGAAAATTAAGAGCAGCCCTCACTTATCCACATAGATTTACTGAATACGAGGAAACTCTGTAGGATGTAGAGTAAATGGTCATTAAACTTTTCTAAAATAATATATATATATATATATATTTTTTTTTTCCCAAAGGGAGAAAAAAAGAGGCAGAAAGGCCGTATTTCATGGTACTGTGGTTCTCTGTGTTCTTTGTAGGTCTCAGAAGAAGCCCAGAAGAAGCCTAGAAGAGGCCACTGATTTTGACCCCGGTAACTTGTGGCTGTCTAACCAGGAGCGTGCCTTCAAAATATCTAGCTCTTTACAAGGAAGAAGGGGTGTATTTCGAGAGACAACTGAAAGAATTGAAAAAGAAAGAAAGAAAAAACTTAGCTCTGCCTTCGCATTTAATTTTTGGAAGCTACAGAACAAAGAGTTTCTGAGGCAGATGCTGAAATTCTTCAATTTATCTTCCACTACCAAAAATACTGTCAAAGTCCAATTCTTAGTGACACTCTGTAAATGATAATCTCAGCTGGGAAGAAACCAGGCTGGGAAATATTTATCTGAGAAATTCACATTAGGTCAAATGCCAGGATTTACATTTCTTAAGCCTTGCTGTGCTGCAGTTACAAAGGCACTGCAATCAGGCACAGGAAGCCTCTCCGAGCATCACTCTTGGCAGTGTGCCTCACTTTGCCAGATGAGGGAATCTGTAAGAGCCAGGGGTGCATGGTTGCAAAGATAACACTCTGCAAGGTACAATTTTCTGTCAAGGAGCCAAGATAGAAATTCATTAATAATAATTTTCACTTAGAAGAGAGTCTTTCATCTGAGAAGATCAATGACTTCCAATTGTTGGTAAAGGGTAAAGCTGCAAGCAGCTTGAAGAGGACCTAACTTTTCAAGTGAGACAGCACCCAGAGAGCACGTTACTCCCTTTTTGAGGCCCAGAAACTCAGCGGCACCTGTGCAAGGCCTAGACTTGTCTGCCCCAGGGAAGTAATTAGTGAAATCACCTGGTGCAGTCAGTAACGAGGAGTCCAGCCTGTTGGGGGAGAGAAGAGTACCTGGGTTGTTGCAGCTAAAGGGTGAGCACTGCTTGAAGGCTTCTGTAGATGGGACTGTTGGTGGGATGGTGTTAATGTGAGAGGTGACTGTGGGACAGGAGAATGGTGGTTGTGGGTTGAGGAAATGGATGAAGGTGAGAGAAGTTCTTGGTTACTGGGAGTTGCTGGCACAAAGTAGACCTTGGTGAAAAGGTCCTTCTTTCTTTGTGATTTTCTTAACACTAGGACGTTTAGAGTGAAGGAGAAACCTTCCTGCTTGATTAGGTGTCCCAAACAGGGGAAAAGTGAGAAACTGTTGTTTCTGCCTTGCCCTTGGCAAGTCTTGTCCCCCCTGTCTAGTTAAAAGGAGTCTTTGGAGTGACCTGTCTCAGTCTTGCATGTGTTTTACAAAGGTTTTTTCAGAAGAGCACCCAGGTGATAGGTGATTGCATAGCAGGTGAGGACTGGAGAGACTAGGACTTGGGGGTGGGCTGAGTGCCAATTCATTAGGCTATAAGCATGTGACAGGTAACACACCTTCAATGGAAATCCTAAATCATTTCTATGGAGTGTTTTGATTATCATTTTTTCTGAAATGTGCACACAGAAACACCTGAGAAAGGAAAGTCAAGGTGGATCTTCTTAAATCAGTTGCTAGATCCTGAACTTCTCTGGTATAGATCAACTGCAGTGCAAAAGATTCTGCTGGAAAGTGCATGTTCCTTCAATCAGTAAGTGTGCTGATGTGCCCTCAGCTTCAGGAAATGCTTTGATGTTGGTTTAACTTGGAAAAGGTTCTCACAGTCAGTTCACAGTGCTGTGCCCTCCTGTCTAGGATGGCAGTAGGACAGTGACACTCAACACTTGTGCATATCCATTTTTCTTCCTTGGCAAGGAAGGAAAGTAGCCATAGCAGCCAGAAGACTGTTCTGTTTTGAAATGCTCCTAAATTGGATTTCAGTGTTTAAAAATAAGCTGTCAGCAAAGATGCAACAACAGACACAGATTATGATGCAAATTAGCAAATAACTCTCCCTCCTGATTACTTATTACTCATTGTTATGTGGGGTAGGAGCAGCGCAGCAGGTACTGGAGCATCCAGTCTGACAGTTGATGCTAACATGTAAGGAACTGCGTGGTGAACAGCACTGCTGGTAAGGGCTGATTCTGTGATGGCTCATTATTTTGAGGCAGTCCACAGCTAAATGTTTTCTTAGGGGAGATTTTGGTTCCCAGACAGAATTGTACTGTGTGTGAGGCTCCAGCTTAGCTGCACTGCGGGCAGAAAGCCCCAGTCTGAACACATAGTTGCCCAAAACACTGTGTAGCTAATAATTATCACTTCAGTGCCATTTAGCAGCAATTGCTATAGGAACAGAGTTATTCAGGGACTCTTCTCTGGTTATGATGACACTATAGATCTTACAAAACGGAGTTGAGGTTACTGTAATGATGAGGCTCTATTAATTTAATATGATATTGCTACAGGGTTTTTTTTGTGGATTGTCTGAAAAGATTAATATTTTTTTAACAGAAACAATTTGGCAAATCAAGTCACCAGTTCCCATTCTTTCACTCCTCCCCTGCATTTTGGGATCTGCCATTCACTTTTTCCATCATGCCCCTAGGTTCGTCATACCACATCCATCACGTGGCATGAGCTTTACACACACATTCTTGGAGCACTTCAAAGAAATCTTCTCTGCTTTGCAGGACATTGTGTTTTACTCTTTTTAAAGCCTACAATTACAAACACAAAACGTAAGATGATATTGAGGGAAGAGAGAAGTGAGTGTGTTGGGTAATTGACAGCTTTGGGGCTCTTTGGATACACACCATGTAGAAAAAATTGGAAGTTTCCCCCAGACATGTAGCAGGAGGGGTTTATTCTCAACTGGAAAAAAAAAAAAAAAAAAAAAAACAGCTGTAATAAATCCAGGCATATTTCTCATACAGGACTGCTGTTTTCCATGACCTGTGTCAACCAAACCTCTGCAATGAGATTTGTAGACTTCTACTTTCCATCGGGTAGTACTGATGGGACCCAGGTAGCTGTAGTCAATGTACTTGAGTGAGGATTTCATTGCAAGGGAACTGAGGGAACCTGAATGTCTGCTCTCTTACTTTGTCCCCCATGAGGCTGTCCTGGTTCTTGCCCTATGACAAAAGCTGTTGGACATGGGTGATACAGCCTGGTGGGGGCCTAACAGCTGTGGCTGAAGGAAAGATTCCTATGCTGTGCTAATGAGATATGCAGCTCAGCTCAGGTAGGAAGAAAGTGTTTCTGTAAGAATTAAGAGTGTGGCGCTCTGTGGAAGTGGACGGAGTGAATTATCAGCTGTGATAAAGTGGGATTGTGAGTGATTGCTATGGTTCACAGCAATGAATGGTTATGAAGTGTAGCATTTCCCAATGTGTTTTGCAGAGCTTTGTGTTTGTGTGAGTCTCTGAGTACAGACCTCCTGTAGTACAGGTTTTCAGAGAACCTTCTGTGTTTCAGATTCCTTCCTGGCAGTCCTTAGAGCAGTGTCATCTGGCTGTGAACTAACTGCTGTACTAGGGATTGTATTTATTTAGCTTTTACCTATAAAAAGAGCAGATCGAAGCACATCTGTTTTGTTTAGAGAAGGCTGAAGACAGTGCTTTTAGGCTTTTTTCTTTTTCCCCTTCAAATCTTTTCTCCACTCCCTCCAGCAGGAACCATTTGGGCTGAGAAGCTCAGTCCAGTTAAACTGAGGTGACTGCAGGATTAAAGTTGAAGCTGTCAGTGCCGTTCTGTTCACATTCTGCAGGTGTGAGCACACCCCTCAATTTTTAAATGACCAGGGCATTGCCATGGTAGGTTCTTCCTGATACTGCGAGACAGGGGCAGTGGCATGGAAACTGCATCTCCAGGGCTAGAACAGCTGCACAGTACTTACGTATTCCTGCAGTTGTCTTGTCCCTGGGTAGGTTGGCATACATTGCACAGATACATATAGCAGGCTATGCCCCCGTTGCACAAGATGCAGAGGCATGGTGAGGAAGGGAATATGAAAGGGCAGAAGGAGGAGAGAAGGGCTGTCTGTCTTCCCAGCTTTTGTTATGGCTTATTTCAGTTCAGTGTTTTTAATACCCAAGTTTAAATTGCCCTTAGCCCTGGATTTGTGAACCAGGTTATGCTTTGATAAAATAACCAGTCCTACGTACTTACAGATCTTATTTAAAAGACAAGCAAATAAATATAAAATGAAGCAGGCACGTTACTAATCTGGTACAATTTCACTAAACTACCAGAATGGAATAATGCAACGATCAAACATAGCCTGTGATTAAAACTGAATCTATAAATCAGTGGATTCATATTAACAATTCACCAAATTAAACCAGCAGGTAATCAAATTCAATGATAGGGTTGATGCTAAGAGGAATTGCTCTGTGCCGGTCTCATTGGAAAAACATATGGAGGAGCCAAGTCCTTTCAGCTGATGATATAAAGCAGTGCTTCGGCCAACAGAACCCTTCTGCTGGTGAAGGGCATAAGCACGTGGGCTGTAGGTGCAGATGGGACATTAAATTAAACCCTTCCCAGGGATGTACCTCAGTGCAGACAAATGCAGAAAGCTGATTTGCATGTACATGGTGTATAAAAATAGCAGCATTAGCAGCAAATGCATGGCTTAGTCAGGTCTCGTTCTCCTTTCTTTTGATGACACTGAGTATTCCAGCCAGATCTGGAGGCAGGGATTGAGCTGCGTGCCACTCTTTCTCTTTAGAACTCCCTGTTTTTTAGAAAGGGGAAATATTCACAGCCTGATGTTTGCTTTAAGGATGTTACTACTGAACATACAAATGTCTACCTCTGTTACAGGCAGAAAGAGCATACAAGGAAGGGAAGAGAGCTGATCATCCTATTGTTGTAGTGTCTCTGTCTCTTGAAGTTATCACAACAACGCTTGGGAAAATTTGGGCAGAGTCAGGCTGGCTATTTCTCACCTCTCTTCGTCAGACCAGCATCCCTGTGAAGCAGTGTCCTGCACTGCCAGCATGATCCTTTGTGGCACTGCAAAGGCAATAGCAAAGGACCTTTTTACCTAGCAAAACCTGCTCTGTTAGCAGTAAGCGTATCTTCTTTCAGAAATAGGGTGGTACCAACATGAGGGCAGGGAGGGAGAGGCCAGCCGGGAAGCTTGATGTCAGCCTTTGAGCTGAGGTAATGGACATAAAAATCTTCATGAGCTGAGAAATCATTTTAAGAAAAAGTATTAACCTAATTAGCCCATTTGTCTCTTCTCTCATCAAGCGTTGTTCTAGTAAGAGTTATTTCCTGCCTTAGATTAAAAAACCAATGTGGGTAATGCTGTAGCTTGGGTTTTGGGGTCGTTAGTAGTGTCACCCTTTAGGATAACATCTCTTCAAATGCTGTCTGCAAATGTGTGCTGCACATGGACCGGGGAATCCACTGCACTAAGCAGGCGGAGTGAACACCAGATTCTGAAAAGGATCTACAGCTCTTTGGTGGGAAGGGCAAAATAAGGCAACTAAAAATAATCATGAATTTCAGCCCAGAGCCTTTATTGGAAAGCTGGAATTCGCTTACAGGTAATGCAGGAATTGCTCCTGGGAGCAAATTGTGTGACCTCACACAAACAGCTGCAACTGTGTGTTTATACAACGATGGATGGCTGAGCAAGGGCTCATTGCAAGCCAGGTTCTGTAAGGCCTGCAAATATGCCTGCTAGCAGTTTCCCACCAGAGCCTCATCACCTAATTAGACAGGTTTAATCAGTTCAGTCCCATGCAGTGTTGCTGATCTGGTGGAATTGTGAACACCCAAATCTCCCTCAGCTATCGGTGACTTTGGTTAAAAATGCAATGTGAAAGCTCCTGCAGAGCCTTAGTGCAGAGCTGTAGGAACTGAGTCCCTCAGCCTTGGGCAGTTGGTCAAAATGTTAGGAGTGCTGCTGAGCACTGAAGAGTGCTGATAAGTGCCTAGGTCCTTTGTTTTAAATGAGAACTTGATGTTCTTGGATTCAAGGATGTGATCTAGTGGAAAACAGTTAAAATCATGCCAAGTACTGAGTTCTGAGTCAGTAAAATCCGGCTCCAGAAAATCCTGATCACCTAGCTCTTCATCTAGGAGAAATATTAGCAATTACCTGGCAGAAAATCTTCAAGCTGAAAGAGCAGGGCTCGTTTGGCATTGTGGATAACCCCAGGACTGGGCACTGCCTGCCCTGGGCTTCCATCCAGAGCTTTCATCTTTATGATGTTTATGAAGAAAAACTCTAATGCACCTATCACGAGAAAAAGATAGCTCTAAAATTTCAAGGTTAATTAAAACCATGATGGCAGTGGGGGACTGGTATAATCCTGAACAGTCCAAAGATACTTCTTGGGTGCTGACTGGGCATAGTGAAACTACCAAGTTCTCACCCAGTCAGAAATTTTTCCTAAGGTTGTTAGATGTGATTAGCTGCTTAAGTGTTGCTGTCATTGGTGAAGTAAGAGTGCTCTACGTACAATCGCAGGCATGCAGTGCTATTTGCCAGAAGATGGCACTCGTATCTCAGAGTCCTCTCTGCTCGTTCCTCTACTGGGTAGCAGTAAATGCACACGCAGAGCCAGAGCTCTGATTGTATGGAGTTCTGTATAACCAGTACAGCGTGGGTTTGGTAAAGAGCTGCGTCCTTATGCCTAAAAGAGTTCTGTCATCCAGGAAAATAGTTTGTTTTGTTTTGTTTTTTTTTTAATTACAAATAAGAAGTTGCTGCTGAAACATTTGATCTTGGTGACTTTCAGGCTCTGTTGAGAGACGCTGGGGGTTTGTAGTGTAATTTTGGCATTGCTGGGTATCTCTTGGGAATAGGAATTGCCCTCTGGGTAGCACAGCAGTGCATGAATTTAGAGAAGGCATAAAATTCTTGTCTACAAATACAGATGTGGTGTCATCAGACTTGCTGCACCTTGAGTATAGCAGACGTAGCTGCAGGAGGACGATTAAATGTGTGTGTGGAGGAGCTGAATGCTTTTCTGAAGGAGTAACGGTTTAAAAATTAAGATGGAAAGTGGTAATTGTGACTGAGAGATGGTTTGTAGCTAGGTTGGAGATAGATGCTCTTATTGGTCATTTTTTCTTACCACTGTCACAAACAGAAAAGTAATTTGAGGGGATGACAAACACTTGTAAAATTATTTTTCTACCTTCTGTATTCCTGCTCGGTGTAAAGAGGATCAGAAAAGCCAGTGTTGTTACTGATCTCTGTGGAATGCCAGCAGTTCTCTGGCTGTAGACTGAAGCACCTGTGTACCTGCTTCATATGCATTGTATACTGCTTCTTGGAAGTGGTTCTTCATTGTTTTCAATAGAAGAAATAAGGTAATGGTGAGAGCTGGACTCTGCTGGCCAGGAAGGGTTGCATGAGCAAAGTGAGCTGCTGTGTTCCAGGGAGTGGGGAAGATCTGAAAAAGTGGCAGATTAGAACCAGGGACAGAACAAACATAAGGGAAATACCACGACCTTTTCAGGAAGACTGAATTTTGATCAGTCTTCTGAAGTTTGATTGCCGCTTTTCATGCCTCTCAAATCGTTTCCTCTTCGTGATTTCATGCATGCCCATCACTTGATCTCACCCAGCTGCAAGGGTGTCTGTATTTTTTCTGATCTGAATAATTTTAGACGTTATTTTTCTTCAATTAAAAACTTCTAGGATTTGTTTTTTCAATATAGATGTTGGCCAAAAAAATTTGGGTAGAACTCCCGGTGTTGTCAGCACTGTCTGCAGCCTCTGACACACCCCTAGGAATGCTGCCTTTGCCTTCCAGTGACAGTTCCTGTGATGCTCGGTCAGCTTTTGAAGCTCATTATGCCACTCAATCTCTTATTCCGGCTCTTTAGTTTTTATCTTGTCCAGGGCATCTCATGGGACTTTTCCCAGGCCCTCGTTATAGGCAGGGTTACTCAGCCGGTGCCTGTAGATAATGGAACACGAAGGCTGGGACCTGAGCACTGATACATTTGTCTTGCTCCTTCTTGACAGGCTCTATTCAATTGCCCTTGTCACTGTGTTGGTCTCCTCTGCGCACCTCTGCCCTGGACGCTGCCTATAATCACCTTCACACGGGGCTGGAACCCTCCAGCTCTGTGTTCAGAAAGTTTGCAGTGCTGTAAGTGAAGCCTGTCTGCTTCCTCTCGTGCCCCGTTATGTGCACGTTTAACTTGACTGAGCTCAAAGCACTGCATACACTACATCTGCATGCATACAGAAGGAAGTCTTTGTTCCAGGAGAAAGCTGTGCATCAGTGTAAGAGATGAGGTAATAATGTGATTGAGGTGTTCACATAGGGGGGAAAAAAAAACAGTGCAGTTTAGAAACATCTTAAAATTCCATTGTTTTCCCAGAAACATTTCATAAATCTTGGTCTGTCTTTATGGTTGGATGCCAAGTGCTTTTTGAGTATGGTTTAAATCACCCTTCCAAGAAGCAATCAGTCCTATCTCACCAGCGCTTCCAGATTTTACGTGGAAATCTTGGAAAGCTTTCCTTCCAATTTGAGGGCTGTTACAACTACAGATCTGCTTTGTGTCATTTGGTGTTTGGTAGGCCAGTCTCACATATGACTCACATGGCTGTATGCTATCACTTGTTTAACCAGACAATGATTTTTATCCTTAGGTACCAAAGTTCTCTATAGTCTTCTCTGCTCAGGCTATCAGAGGGAAGCCTGACCCTCAAAATGCATTAGCATAAATTCCCTCTTTCCCACTCGTAAAAGCTGGAAACTGCAAAACATAGAAGCAAAGCACTGTAGTGTGGAGACAAAGGGAAAAGCAAAATTCTTGGAGCTCCCTGACTCAGGGCCTTCTGTGACTGAAGGCTTTGCTCTGCAGTTTATT
>JAOWBP010004343.1:3724320-3755986 GCA_028571105.1 Tragopan temminckii | reverse complement strand
GGGCACTTGTTGCTTTGTGACTGTGAGAACTTTGTGTGCTGTTAAGTTCAGCTCCTGCTGCAAAGAGAGCAGCTTGCTCTGATCCAGAGCAGCGTCAGATGTACAGAGAGTTAAATCACAAGGCTTTTGGTTCAGGGGAAGCCAAGACTGGTGGGAGATGGAAAGCAGGTGGTGCAGCTTGTAGGGGCTGTCTGGTGCTGCTCAGAAAGGGCAGCTCCCCTCAGCACCGTAAAGTGCATAAGAAAATGCAAGTTACAACAAAATAGGAGTAAGAGCTTCCAGGGCCTTCTGTTAAACAGCCTCTGCACCCCGACAAACTCCTCCTTCCCCACAGCAGCTCTTCTCTGTTCCCCAGGGATGAGTGCTCCTTGCTCAGAGCTGCTCCTTCCACCCACTTCCCTGGAGGAGCTCTGCTCTCTCCTCCTGCTCTGCCCCACAGCTCCATTAGGCAGCAGCGAGCCGTGCAGGCACTCGAGTTGGAGACTTTGATGCTCAAATCGTCTCGGTGGTGAACGTGTTCCTGCACACAAGGCTTGTTGCCATCAAAGCTTCTTGTAAACTGTCCCAGTAATTACAGCTCTTTACAGCTGAGAGTTTTCTGCTTGACATTCTGATGGCCTTCGGAACTAGGAAGAAAATAACTGCTAAAAAGCTGTTTTCATGAGCTGCTCTAATAACTCCGTTTTGTTTTTCTTATTCACTGAATTGAGTGGGCAGCTGGCTGGAGAAGGGGATCTCATTTGGTGTCAGTCACAGCCTGCTTTGTCTTCCCCACCTCCTTCCCACTGGAACACCTCTGCCAGAGGTTCAGCACTGGGTTCGTCTCTTTCAATGTGAAAGGAACTATTAAACTTGACAAAAACTGCCTCTTACTTAAACTAACACCGTTCCTAAGCACAACCTTTGTTTAAATACAGGCTTTTATCCTCTATGCCGTGGTTCACATGGTATTAGATTATTTTTTTTAACTCTCTGGTGGCTTCTCAGAAGAGGTGTCAACTGTCTGCTCAGAGGTTGCTTTGCATGGTGTGACCAGGCAGACTGCTCTCTTCTTAAGAGCCTTGGCGTTCCCTGTGTGTTTCTTAAGTGAAGGTAGGTTCACCCTTTTGCTTAAAAAGGAACAAATCTGAAATCTTGTGACTGGGGTGGTGGGGAAAGGCACCCCAAAAGCTCCCGATGAGCAGCTCAAGCTGTTATGGAAGTTCCCCTTTTGTTCCTGCAGCAGCAGTGCACTCAGCCAAGTGGAGGCTGAGCTCCCGGTTCCAAACTCTTCCCCATAAGAGAAGAACTCAGCAAGGTGACAGCAGGGCAGGGGCTCACCGTGCTGCTGTGTGCCTCCCTGATAAATAGCGCGCCGCAGTTCCAAGAGCTGTCAAGCAAGCACCTCTCACCTCCATTAAAAATCAGTGCTTAAATAAGGCTTCCTGCGCTCAGTGTTCCTGAGCTTATTTGGTATTCAAGGATGCAAAGAGGAACATAAATAATTTGATATTCATACTGACAACTCTCGGCACTGCCATAGCCCTGATTTCAACAATGTAATGGACAGTATGTTATCTCATAATGTGTTCTGAGATCAGAGCTGATTTAAAGGTTATTCATCCTGGGAGGAATTATGCTATAATTGAATTTATCTTGCATTTATCTATTCAAGGAAACATAACTACAGTTTAGGGGAGAAAAATACATCAAGAAGCTGAATTTTTATTATCAGTTTGTATAAAAGATACAAATTATTCCACAGCCCTTCCTCCATTCACTGGTATTATTTGCTGCATGATAAAGTCCAGGCTGGAAAATAGAGACTTCTGGCTGATAGAGCTCTGCCTTCAGCCCAAAGGGTGGCTAAAGGTAATAGTGAGGAGAAGCAGCAAAGAGCAGGGAATGGTCAGGATTGTGTAAAATTAATTAGCAAGTAACTGTACAGGGTTCAAGGGAAATCTTCAGCTGTGAGACATGGAACAGAGCAATAGTATCCACAGGTTGTGAGATGGGAGCTTTGAACTGCTGGAGCTGTGTTCCCACAGTGCTCAGAGCCGGGCTGGAGTCACAGGGCTCCTGCTTGTGTGTCCTGGTGTGCAGCTGTGCAGGCAGGGGAAGGTTCCATGTGGGTATGCCCTGACCTAGCAAGGCTTTTGTAAGTTGTTTCTGCATCCATCTATGTGAGGTTTTTAGAGCACTTGGAGGCAACACTGAAAAATATTGCAGAAGAATTAGGCATCAATTCCGTGAGCGGATTATCTCAGAAAGCTGTGTATTTTTAAAGGAAAGATTGCCCAGAGCTGACGAAAACGCTCCTGAATGTGGGTTTCTTTATATCTTGCTTTCCTTGCCCAAATACTGCTATTCTGATAAAGGGAAAAGAATTAATTTACCTCTGAGATAACAAATTTTATGCTAAATTTCAGCCAGAAAACAGCTGAGACATTATAGCCCCCAAACCAGGCTTTAAATAGAAATGATAAGTTGCTATAAAGCTGCCACTAGCACTGTTCTAACAATGGGAGAGTTGTTTCCCCATTCACTTTCCCATTCCTTATTATTTGTCTTCCTGTTCTCTGTTATCTATTTCACCTCTCATACTGCTCATTATGTTAGAGGGAAGGATTCCAGCATTACCTTCACTGTTTTCCTTCAAAACTCAGCTATTAACAAAGCTATTCTGAAAGATGTGGACCTGTGCTTGCTCTCCTCTCCCCCCAAGCTCCCTGTCACCTGGTTTTGTGCAGCCTGCTCAGCGCAGTGCTCCTTTTTGTCCTGCTGAGGTTCTGCACTGACTGTGGGATAACACCGCTTTCCTCAAAGAGTGTTTTTAAAGAGCTGCACTCCAGCAAAATATTTACTCTCTTCTAGACAGCTTCCAAAGCCTGAAGAGATTGCACAAGCCTGGCTGTTATTTTAGTGGCACTTGAGCACAGTCAATATTTGGACAGTGCTGAGGGAGAAACCTGCAGGCTGAGCGCTGCCTGCCCGTGCTGCAGGTCTGTGCTCCACACTGAGGGATGCTCCCTGGTGGGGTCTTTACCTTCATTAAATCAGCCACTACGAAAATGAAGCGTGCTGAAAACAGCCCTGCTCTGGGAGGCTTTCAGCTCCTCAGAGGTAATAAGAAAGCAAATAGAGCGCAGAGTAGCTGGCAGTCCCATGTGCAGCATGCCCTCCTTCAGGGCTGAGCCCTGCTGTCTGCTTGGAGCTGCTTGGAGCTGCTCTGCCCTGCTAGCAGGTGCTGTCCCAGTGCTCAGGTCCTCCCTTCTGCTCCTGAGCTATGCCCCTTGCAGAGCAAAGAGCACAAAGGGTAGGTCTTAAGGCAGGAGGGCTGTCCCTGTTCCCTGAGGGATGGCAGAAATGGGAAGGTGCCCACCTCAGCCTTCCTGAAGGGAGCAGCAGGGACCCTGTGACCCCCCAGCTTTACACAGATGTCCCCAATCAGTGTGCAAGCGGAGTGTATTTAGGTGAAGTCCAGGCTTCATTTTAACAACTATGGGGAGATACAAACTCATCTATCTTTTTTACTTTGTGCATAGGATCATTGAAAAGTGCTGGGATACTGAGAGTTAACAAGTGGGCTGAACCATGCCTGTGCCTCTCTTGGAGCTCAGCAGTCCCCCAGCCTTTATTTTTTACAAAACACCTTCTTGATATTATTCAATAAAACAGCTTTCCCGCTTAATGCATCAGTGCTTTTGGGTGACCATAAGCTCTGAAAACACACTCCAAGCACAGATGATTTTGAATATTTTAATACATGAATTTTCATGTCTTGGTTCCGTGAGGTTTTGCCTCGTCTGTGTCCCTGCAGGTGACAGCAACGCTCAGCTTTGCTTCATGGCTCTCACACCTGCACGTGCCGCACTGCATGGCACAGCTGACAGGCGAGAAATAGAGAAGCAAATGCATTGACTGATGCAGAGTAGAGCTGGAAAATCAATCTGATGGAAAACAAAAGGAGAATATCTCTTGGTATAATAAAATTTGCTCGTGGCTAAGCAGTTATCACCTGAGCTGCCCTGGGGGGAAACGGAGTTTGATTTCCCAGCTGGAAAATTTCACTATGATGCTAGTGAAGGGTTGGATAGAAACAATTTTAGGGGGGCGGAGAAGGGAGGAAACACATTTCCTTCAAACATTTCCCTTAGTATACAGATAGCAGAGTGATAGCGGCAACTCTACTCTTTTTTTTTTTTTCTTGAATTTCATGAAGTCGGGAAGGACTCCGGGGAGCAGAAGCTGCTGTTGGTTGCTGAGTGGTGTAGCCATGCAGAGAGCGCTCTCTTGGCCCTCGAACCGGAGCTGCAACTGAAGTAGGTAGGAGAACATGACCAGTGCAAGCTCGTGTTTTATTTCAGTACGGAGGTCTTTTCCAGCCTTCGTAATTTTATGTTTTGGGTGAGAAGAGAATATAGGAGAGGTTCTCATGGCTTGTGAGGCTACATGAGACTACATTGTGCTACATGACCAGGCTCTGCTTTCCAAAAAATTGTTAATTGCTAGAAGAATTTCACATGTGGCAAAGGATGTTGTCTCTTATTTTGCCATGCTTGGAGAAGGAACAGTAACCACCTAAGCCTGTGATTACAGTTCACATGATGAAGGCAAGATGTTAATTCTTTTCTAATTCTTAGTTTAATTCTCTAAAACAAGGAATCTCGAGGTGCATGAAGATGTTAATGAATTGAAGAGCCTCAGAATGCCCGTCAGATAAATCAGTCATTGCAGTCTTACAGAGATGGGGGGAGCTGAGGTACAATGCCAGGTATGGGACTGAGGTCCCCCAGGTACCCCCATACCGTGATGAGTAAAGCTGTTGCAGTGTGCCTTCCACAGTCCACGTTAATAGCACGAAGCCATTCATTTCCATAGTTACAATGCTATTTCCATGGTGACAGCAAGAGTAACAGCAGAAGAGAGCAAAAAGTTGGACTGAGCATAGACCTTGTGTTAGTAAGTGAAGCAATGGGTGCTGCTGGACCCCATGGCTTCAGAAATGGAAGCAAACCCCAACCACTCAGCGCTGGGCTGAGGCTCAGGGGCAGATGTGTTGCACCTTGGTGTGTTGGCCTGAACAGGGGCTGTGCATCTCAGCTCATATGTGGACTGAATTCAGCTGGTTTTAAGAAAAGGCAGCGGGGGAATGGACGGGCGTATTCTAATACAATTTGAACCTGCCGTCTGTTTTAATTTATCTCTCACACCAACAGTGATGATTTAATAGCAGCTGTCAGTCTCGCTGTCGATAGTCAGTCATTTTGCTATGCTCGCTGTAAACAAATCTATTTTAAATCCTGGCAGCTAGGGGTAAATGTCTCTAAAATACACAGAGCTGGGTAAATGCCTCAGCCAGCCTTCCTCCCCTCTGCAGACTGCACTTGGGCACGGCTTTGACTGTGCTCACATTGCTTTTGTGTTCTCTTCCCACGGATGCTCCAGTTTTGTTGTGTTGGTTTTTTTTTTTTTTTTTTTTTGCCGGGCTCTGAAGTGGGCGTAAGGAAATGGTAATGTGAAGTGAAGTGTTTTTCTTTTATGCTTGTCCCTGAGCTCCCAGCCTCAAACAGAACTGGATGAAAAATGACTAAAAAAAATTTCATACGCCTTCTTTCTCCCCGTGTGCCTCCCCACCGTAGATTTGAAGCATTATTAAAACTTGCTGTGACTTCAACAAAGCTTGAGGGAAAGCAAATGACCCTGTTTCCTGTGCTAGCACTTTCCCCAAGCTCAAGAGAAACAAACAACAACCCCCCTTCCCCCTCCTCAAAAGCACAACTAAAAACAAAATAACCCAACCCCAAACAGCTTGCCATCCAAAAATTCTTTTTCCCCTCCCTGGACCTTAAGGAAACTTAAGAGATGTGGACACAGCTGCCAGCAGCAAGGCAGGGCAGCACCAAGGAGCTTCCTCTCCCCAGCTGTGCTCAGCTCCCAGCGTGAGCCCTGTTCCCTTCCAGCCTCCCAAAAGGTTGATGGAAGGAGAGGGATCCCTTGTGAGGGAATCTTCAGACACCCCTATTTTGCAGGGTGGATCTGAAGGGTGAGCAGCTGCTGGGGGATGCAGGGGGGTGGGCAGGTTTTGTCCCAGCACTGCCCTTGGCTGAGGTTTACCAACACAGGAGCTGTGCAAAACCACGGGCAGCTTGTGGTGGCCAAGGGCTGTGTTCAGCACTGCCATTCCCTCTTTCATTTCAGAGACTGGCAAGCAGGGAGGGCTCACGAGCTGGATGGGCATACAGAACAGCTAGAGACCATTGATAGCACTTGTCTCCCACTGCTTTTATCTGCAGCTGATCTGCAAATTTTATTTCACAGGCCCATTGTAAATTGCTGCATGTACACGAAAAGCAGACAATAGGGTTCTCTGCCAGGCGGGCACGTGAATCAGGTCAGGGAAGTGAGAATAATAAAGTATTGTTTAATACACTTCAAACAGACACAGCAGATGTTTAACTTTCTTTTAATAACAATGACCCCACACCATTTTATTAACTTCAGAGATGCATTAGTCACTTCTTCAGAAGGCAGAAGAAAACACATCTATTGTAACAAAAATTAGAGAGGAAATTGAAGGAGGATCGTATCATGGCTTATTTTCCCACTGCATAGGACTGTGTGTCCTGTAGGACCGAGTGATGCAGTAGCACAACTTTAATTAGTGGCAGTTCCTGTCAAATCCTGCTTGTATGAGCAAAACTAAAAAGTAGGAATTTGGTCCCCAAACTATCCATCTTTTCCAACAAAACAGGCTGCTGGGTTCAGCATATTTACTGCTGAAAGATCATGTGAAGTTTCTTGGAACTCTTCCCATGGACTTGCATGCAGGCACGCCGTGTGTACATGCAGATAAGGCTGTGTGTCTGGGTGGTAGCTCAGTAGATAGACTTCCATTGACAGCCAACTGCTGTCTTGGGTATGGAAATTCACAGGAACTGGGACAGTGCAGATCTGCAGGTTATGTCCTGTCCCCATTCCAGCAGAAAGTGATGCCCAGATGCATCATCTGGTACTTAACAGTGCTCTTTTTTCCCCAGCTTAGATGGGTTCCCTGCCTTGGTCAGATAATGCTGACTGTGAACATACCTCCCACTGACTCCCACTGGACTTGTTGAAAGACCCGATTAAGATGACATCCATCAGTAAGCCACAAAGCGTGCTGTGCTTTGGGGTCACAAGTACCCCGACATACAAAAATAAGCACCTCTTTGCAGGATCAGTTCTTGAACTCTGGAACGCATCAGTAAGGGACAAGTTTCTTGCTTTAGCTGCACCAACATACAGACTTCAGCTTCAGAGAGGTGCATGCTGGCAACAAGCTGACATTATTATTTTTGAAGACACTCCAGGTGCTGCTCACACCATGTGGAGTGTGTTTTGACATCTTTTACATCAAAAGGTTATTTGACCACATTGCAGTTCTTATGTCCTTATAAAAGTATTTGAAATGTTCCAGCAATATGAGAGTGCTTTGCAAAGCACACAGCTATTTTAAATTATTGCAGCACTTCATGCTTTTATAAGTACTTGAATCTGGACAGTTTTATTTCGTGTAGAACAATTTCATAGTATGAGAGCTCATCAAACTTGATACACTGGAATTTAGAAATGATGAGGACTGGAGACATGCACAATATAATGCTTTGAGATTATTATTTTTAAAACCTGTAACAGCATCATCCACTTTTGTTGGGTAAATTAGAAACTCCATCAGTGTGCTACACAGCTGAAGCTCAGGTTCCCATTAGCCAGTACAGGTCAGGGAAATTGTGATCAAGACTACCAGGATTCAGGTCTGCTGAAACAGGGATTCCATGATCCTCCAGACTTCTGGGATGTTTGGATTCTCTACACTGACAAGATGCTTTAAAATTTGAAGCTTTGCTTATTTCATAGTATGACCACTTGTCTATTCTGATTCACTGCAGTGACGCTTTGGGTTCAGGTACAGGCTTGAATTGCAGCGCTTAAGTTATTGTCTGTTGAGCTCTTGTCAGTAGCTCCAGGAGAGCTCTCAGCTTGCTCTACCTGTGATTTGATACAACAAACATGAACGTAATACTTGCAATACAACTAAAAAGTGCTGTTCGTTTATGTTGCTTCATGACTGGGAGGTAAAAAATGCATGCAATTATGATGAAGGTCGTAATAGTTACCTTTACTTATATGCTTTAGTCCCTTTGTGTTGATACACAGTACTAACAGCAGGTAGAGCAATTCAGGACCTCAAGGTCTCCTGAGAGTTAGAGCCAGGAGAAAAACTGCTCATGAAAAGGGGATAGGATAGATGGGAAGAGATTGTGATGTACAGTATTAAATGTGCAGAGATAGTCAAATGCATTTTTCAGCTTTCAGAAGCCACGTTATCTGTTTGAAGTCCCATTTTCAAAAGCTTAAGCAATATTTACCTTGTTTTCCCTTGTTCATTAAAGCATTCTATTTCCTGTCAAAAGTGATTTATGGACTGTGTTATATCACTAAATCTCATTACTGACTAACACTTCCTAGTAAGAGGGATGAGAAGTATTATCAGTAAAATACTGAACAGTAGCTGTGCACCAGAGAAGGAATACAGTATTGGACGTGTCTACGCTGCAGTCTCAATGTCCCTGTGATTGTGTAGACCACATCTAAGGCCACTGCTTGGATGCTGATGACCCCTGGAGCAGCAGAGCCAGCCAAGGAGCAGCTGTAGCTGCTGTAGCTGTAGCTCTAATCAGCATCCAGCTAGCTCAGGACTGCTGCACAAAACAGTCACAGCTTAGCTGAGCAGGCACTGCTTCCTCTAAAAGACATCCATTAATGTGATGTACATGTTTTGAATTTATTCCTGTTAAAGGGCTTGTTCCTCAGTACACTTGGTTGCTTTGCCTCTTTTTCAAGCATTAGTGCAGCTACTGGCAGCAAAAGGTAGTGGGATGGATTGTAGTTAATTCTCAGTTGCAAAATATGGGGTTTTTTATCCTTCATGATGACCTTTTAAGTCCAGCAGACTGCAGGTTAAAGATTGCAAGTTGGGTAACAAGGCTTATTTCAAAACCACTCTAAGTGGATCTGATGACTAAGTAACAGGGCTTTGACAGCCACTCTTTATTTAAATATCTGTACTGTGAATACTGCAGCAGAAAAATTAAGTCTAAGCTGGGAAGGACTGCTAAACCATGCTGTATACACCACATGAGAAAACAGCCACCAGGAAGACTGCATGATCTGGCAGTAGACAGCCTTTACTGAAAGCATCATTCATTGCTATTCTGAACGTAGCACTACCTGGGACAAAGCTCCTATTTACAAACTTATCCTTTAATAGCTTCTGACTGCAGATCCCTTCTTATTCTTTCCCTGCAGTTACATCATTGCTGCGGGGCCAGCAGGTACCACAGTGTCAGGTGTGTGCATTACTTCTTCATCAATGCAAGCATTGGTCTACAAATTCTCTGCTTCCTCAGAGACAAATCTACATTCCAGGCTATTGACTGTTGAAATGAAAAGCATTGTAATCTGCTTCCCCCAAGGGCCTGCCTGCACTAACGGAACTTGCCCTGCATATAAACAAATTCACTGAGATTATATATTTCAAAAAGCAATTTCAAACACAAAAAGATGTTAAGAACTCCATGCATCTTTAATACGGGTTTATTGTTTAATGCACTGTTTATTGTGAAGTTGAAGCTTCGCCTGACATGTCAGCACTGAGTAACTTTTGCTGAAGAAAACTAAACAAATAACAAACCCCAAATCCTCAACTCTTCAGAGAAATGACTACAGACTTCCAAGGGAAATATCGACGAGGTCTTGTTTACTGTAATTAAACTCAGTCTGGGGGTTTATATAAGCAGATGAAAAACTCCCCTTTTCTGAGGAGGTATATTCAGGATGGAGCGTAGGTACAAGAGACGTAAGAGAAGAGGTTTTGCTGTATTCTTAAAAGATCTACATGTTGTATGAACAATGCATTCATCCTGCATGGCACACAAGGGGCCAGGCAGCTATTTCCGTACATGATTAGATTACAGCTTGCAATGGCACATTTCATAATGCCTTGTGAATACAAATAACAAATTTTAGTCAGATACCTGCTCTCATGTTTAACAACTATTTCCTTTCCAACACTGTGCCTTGAATTTCAGACACCTGGAAAGTCAGGAGCTTAGAAACGTCCATTAGGATGATTCCCATCAGATCTTCCTTCTACACTGGAGCAATCTGAGAGCGAACATAACTAAATTCAAACAGCACCACTTCAAGGTATTTCATTAATGAGGTGCAGTGCTCAGTCACAAAGTTAATTGATGAGTCTTATTTCTGTGAGTGGAGTGGAATCACTAAAAAGACTGGGAGGAAGAATCAGCTAAGTCTTTGAGTCACAAAGGCATAAGCCTTTGTCATCCCTTTGATGAGAAGTGCCAGATTAATCTTCATAAATGGTCATAATTACTTGTGCCTGGAGCTCAACCAAGTCATTCCAAATAAAAATTAAATTGTACAATTGATTGCACGTTCAGTCATCTCCAGACTGTAAGAACCAGCACAGCCCTACAGAAACCTGCAGATACTTACTGTATGCTTGTGACAAGCTAAAAGTCATCTGCCTAATATGTGGACTAATATGTAGTATTTATTCATTAAACTCTTCCTTAAATAATTCATACAAGGTTTGGAAGTTTCCCAGAAGCTCGCCTGTGTGGGCTGTCACAGTGTTAGGCTTCTTGTTTCTCTGGTAATCTTCATTTAACTTGCTTTAACCAGGTTGGAGCTGACCAGCATCAAATCAGAGATTTATGAGCGCTGTTAACAATATTAAGACTGGAGAAAAATAGTGAAAGTTCACTTCCTGGAAAAGGACTAAGCAGGGACACCAGAGCTGACAATATCTAGCAGCAGAAAAAACACTTAGTTACTGAGAACAGCAACAGTCCTTCAGCCTGAATAACTGAAACAGTACATATTCAAGAAAGAACTCTATTCTGTTATTTCCCCTGATTATCATGGCAAAGACAGTATGTGTACTCTTACATTACCTGACAAAACTAATAGGATGTCAATGCACGTTGACATTTAATAGAATTTCAGTGTACGTTCAGGAAATGAAGGCTAAAAACCAGAATAGTTGTAAGACAATTTTATTCACCTAGAAACAAAGGGTCAAAAGTCACAGCAAGGAAGTTCATTTTATTTTGTAAACTCATTAAAAAGATGCCCGTGTACAAAAAAAAAAGAGGGGGGTGGGGGGGGAGAGACATTTTGACAACATAAATGCAAAGGAAACTATAAAATCCAACATATTAATAAAAAGTTGTTTTCATTTTCTTTCCACATTATTCCTTGCAAAATATCATCTTCCATACCAGCCTGCACACAATCAGTTGTTAAAATCACTAGAATTCAGGAGGCCAAATGTGAGACCATTTGCTCTGCTATAGGAATGTGTTGCTGAAAGATGCAAAACCTGCAGCATGGTAGCCAGAACTAAGATGCAGAACTGAAGGAACTGGCTTGAAAGGCTTCTAAATTGTTATTGCGCATTCATCTTCTGAGAATTCAATCTCAGACCTTTCTGCAAATATTTAAAATTCCTTAGGGAAGTAACAGTGTTAGACTGAAGAATACTCTGTCATAAGATGTATGTTTTCATTTTGGCCAAATACATCCAATGCAAACTCAAAACCAATTCTGAAGTAAAACCATTTCACTGCCAACAAATGTTTACTATGCAGCAAAACTTAGAGCAGCTGCATGCCAAGCTACTGCAACACGTAGAACCAGCACGTTGCCAACTCAGCCTTCAGCATCGGACACTCTTGACTGCAAGTTTGGATCTTAATGGCTGAGTTCACTTCCAGTGAAAGATGATTACATTTTTTTTAATTACAGCTGATCTGCAACTTAATTTGTCCCCGCTTCTCCCAAGAAAACCGACTCTCGTGGCTTATGTATGTTTGTTCTTGTGACTGCTACTTCAGGTTCCTGTGAAATGTTTTCTTTCCTACGCATCCTCAGTGTGGGCTTGAGGCAGCTGACCGTTTCTGTAGATCCACGGAGTTTCACTTAGCAGTTTCTCATCAGGGCTAACCCATGCCACACGTGACTCGCTGCACTCTATTTCCAAGCATAAGTCCCAGCTTTCAAGAGTTTAGTAAACATCACATGATTACAAAGAGCAACTTGAATGCCTAGAGTTAATACACTTCCAAGATTTGTGTTTGTCCTCTGCCAGGACATAGTGCAAGAAATGAGCCCCACCAACATAAGGCACTTACCTACGTTAACTGAGAGCGGCAGGGGCGAGAACTCTTGTAACATGCAAGTCTAATAAGAGTCTCTCTGGAGAAAACATAAGATCTCACAGACTCAGCATGAGCAGCTGTAATAATCTGCTCTGTAACAGACATCAGATCCTCCCATTGGCAGCTACGTCATTCATCTTTGATTTTTGATGATCATATTTCACAGAAACAATAAGGAAAAGCAAGAGGGTCGCTCCTTGGATGGCAGCCAGTAAAAAAAAGTAATAATTTAATTGGCAGCCATTAATGTTACCTAGAAAAAAAAATAGGGAGGAAAAAATAAACATTGATAAAGAATATACAAGTGAAAACATCAATCCCTTCAAGCTTAAGTAGTGAAGACTTCTTTGCAAAACATGGGCAAGACCTAAACACCTTTCCACCTGACAGCACAGTTTTGCAGGACAAATGATGGAACTTTACAGGAAAATACACTTCATCTTTCTTCTGTGCCTTAAACCATGTAACGTCTCTGAGGAAGGAGATAGATTCTTATTGCATTATGTCCCTTATAAAAAGAATGGCAGGAAGCTACTCCCACCACTGCAAGAACTTTGTGCCAACAAGGACAGTACATATGTAGCAACAGGCATGCTTCACCAGAGTCAGAACAATTTTAAAACTTTATTAATCTTCCACTCTTCCCCCTTCATTCTGCAAAACTGCAACGCTTTGCTGACCTCAAATAAAACAGCTGAAAATCTCAATGATTTCTTCTATATATGTAAGTAACAGAAATCACATCATTTTTTTTCAGGAGACAACTCATTTCAAATGAAAATAAAAAGAATCCAAAAATGAATGGTACGAGGGAAGAAGTTTGGCGGCTCTGTAGGTATAGGACAGCAGTTATCTCAGCCCTCTCTTGGAACAAAGTTAAGAATTCATGAAATGATACACAGTTCCTTTCGGTTCAAATCACCTTTGACAGTCTCTCAAAGTTGTCATAAATGAGTGAGTTGTAGCACATTAATTAATGTTAAATTAAGAAAGCTCATTGCTAAAACATTATTCCTCTATTAAGAAATATCCACTATTGCTGTACTTCGAGGACAAATATATCGTGGCTCATTTCCAACGTGCCACATGAGCCACAGCCAATGAGACCATTAAGATTATCACAAAGGTTAGAAGGTGTAAAAATACTGAAGTGTAGATCCATCCTAACAAGCTGTTCATGCAGCGTGCCTATAAATGTTCCAATTAAATTACTTTAATTACTGAAACGTATGATTCAATTAAACGAATTTCTAGTAAAATGCAATAAAATTAAACCAAGTCTCCTTGACATTTAAAATACAATATACATGTGAATCTTCACTTCAAGAGCAGATGCGGTTAAAAAGTAGTAATTATCCTTTATGAGATGGGATATTAAACCCATGAAACCTCAAGTTTGTGTCAGAGAAATAACAGCCATTTCAAAGGCAGCAATCAACACTGACGTGCCAGCAGAGAATAAATGTTGTCAGTAGATTTTGGAGGCAGGTAGTTACGTCAAATGGCACAGTGAGTTGGCTCAAATAGCATAAACTTGGTACACGTGCTTATAGTTACTGTGAAGCAGCTAATTAAAAAAAAAATTGGAAGTCTTTCATTTAATAGTCTTCTCCTTATGATTCCTGCTCTTGAAGGCCTAAGTAAATTTTGTATGAGAATTTGGTAATGGCTTTCAATAGCATTAGACCAAATCAAACAGTATCAGCAGCAGATCTGTTTACTCCCCTGATGTAAACAGTAAAAGTAGTACCAATATAACATGTTACAAATGGAAAGCACCCATTGAGTGCCACAACCTTGAGCCAGACGTGATTAAACTTCCCTTTGGTGAGGACACTCGCATAAAAAGCCAAGGCTACTTATCACCTTCTGCAATTTTTTACAAGAACGCCTTATCAAACAAGGCTGACTTCCAGAAAGTGTTACTTTTTGGTAAAACCAAATCAAACAGAAAATTTTCTCATACCAATTTTAAAGCAAGTTTAAGCTATTTATACACAGAAGGCCTAGTATACGTTTTGAGAACTTTTTATGCTTTTTCTGTTGGAACTAATTAAACCATTGATGATGGCAGGATTTTCTGAAATTCCCAAGGTGCCACCTACTGGTGCCAATAATTATTTTTAACTTCAACTGGCGATATAAAGCAAAAGTTCCATGGAACTTGAAAAGAGTAAAAACAGCTAGCAGACAGAAAGGGAAAAATTAACTCACAGTAAATGCTACAAAGACTCTTGAAACTAAGAAGCTGAATAATCACTAAGAAAGATTTAGGTACATTTTATTCCCCATGTCTCCAGAAAGTACTTTCAGTACTTTAGGCACTTTGGCAAAATACTAAATTTGTGTTTCCTATGCTTTCGTGAGAACAATGTATTGTGTTGCCCTGTCACATTAGTACAGACCTATATGCAAGATGAAGCGTAGTCCTTAATATAACAGTAGACAAGTATATATTTTCTAAGTAGTAAGATTCAACAGTTCCACTGCTTGATGCTCAACTGTTTCTGAAGAAAGCATTTGACTTCATAGAACTACAGATAAGCTGCAAATAACTTACCAAAATCGGTGTGATTACTCATCCAGCCAATTTCTTTAATAGACACCAATGCCAACAATCCAGATCCAACAAATGATCCAATCCCCGAAAAGAAAAAAAACAGCCCCATAATAGCACTCTGCATAGATTTGGGAGCAGCTGAATATGCAAATTCTAGACCTGTATTAAAAGAAAAAATGTATATTATTGAGAGATCTAAGAAACCATAGTAATTTGTCCCTATTCAGTGTTATAGAAGTTATAGATGTATACTATTTCAGGTATGTTAAATATCTAAAACTAGCCTCAGATTTTGGGAGACATAGGAGACTGAAGTACTGAATTCTTACTATTTCCTAGTCTCCCCTAACTACTTTATGAACCCTGCTAGATATTGTAGAGGAAATGCGAAGATATGGCCTGAAGCAGTGATGGAGCACCTGGTGGGAAGGCAGGGCCAACACAGGGGAGCTCAGGTGTAGGCGATGGACGTGAGTGACTGGAAGGGGTGAAGCCAGGATCCAGCCCTTCCCAGACCTCATTTAAGGCTTGGCAGTGGAGGTGAGGGTATCTCTTGCTGGAGATTCTTGCATACCTGTGGTCTTCCAAAGGTAAGCAGTAATTTTCCTTTATTTCTGTGTCTGCTGCATTTGGGTTTGTTCTCATTTGCTGTAGCTAAGGACTTTGCCACCGTGCTATTATTGCAGTACTTTCCATCCCATTATAGCATTACAGTTATCAACCCTCAAATAGATGACATTTGAGACCAGTGCTTTGATTTCATTAACATTACATGTACAATATCAAGGAATCTTCTGATGCAGCCTATTCAGTTTTCTATCTAATTTTATTCTTTAAGATACATATTAAACTAAGTCTAATCTGGCAAGGTCCATGTTCACCTGTTTCTATGCATTTCATCTGTTGTGGCAAGTGGCCTTCCTTACAAAGAACAAAGTAATCAAGAACGAGCTCTATTGCACTGACCAGGAACATTTATTTCTTATAGGCTCCCTGTATCTCTGATGTAAACAGAAGAATCAGTTGTATCTGAGAAGACAGCAATTATTTGCAACTTAACTTTGATTTAGAACGTTCTGAGCCTA
The DNA here is from genome assembly GCA_028571105.1 of Tragopan temminckii. NCBI lineage: Eukaryota > Metazoa > Chordata > Aves > Galliformes > Phasianidae > Tragopan > Tragopan temminckii. Next base: position 3,740,072 of record JAOWBP010004343.1, on the reverse strand, counting down.
CTGCTTGCATGCATGTTCTTTTTAAGGCTTATATAAATGAGAATTCAACTTTAAGCTAGACTTATTCCAATTTCAACCAAGAAAACCAAGAAAAAAACCCAATCCAATAACATCAATTTGAAAACAATCTGTGCTAGTGAAATTGAATACCTACAGGACACACAGGTTAACTTCCTGCCTTGCAAAGACTAATGCCCACTATTAACTTTTTTTTTTTTAAAGCAATATTCCTGTCAAAAGGGATTATTTACAAGAGACAGTTAAATCACAGAGCTTCTTCTGACAGGTGGAAAGCTTGTTTCAAAACAGGCTGCTTCATACTGAAATTAATGACTGAATCCACTGCCTCATCTAATGCTTCTCTTGCCAGATTTACAGTTATAGACCTAAAACCAGCACAAATATTGTACCAGATAATAAACATATGCTTATTTCTGCTGTTATTGGTATTTAACTTTTGCTACTCCGGGCAGAGGTTAATTGATAGACATTGGTATTTCTCTTCAAGAAAAGACTTAACACTTCAAGTGCAACAGGTCAATTTGCATGATGTAAGGGGAGCTCTTGTAAGAGAAACAGAACTATGTGTTCTCACTTACTGGTCTAACAGTATTCTGCACTGCCACCTGAAAAATCTCTGATAACCAACACACTTCTCTTTTCCTTTGCAAAATACATTTGAATGGCTCAATAGCAACCTGTCTGTGATTCTAGATGGGAACTGAAACTTTTTTTTGTGCAACTCAGCTGTGTAAGTTCCTGTAAATTCAAACCACAATGAGAGAATCGCTACAGAGAAGGAGAGAGTTACAAAAACCTCATTTATTTTGAGAATTAAAAAGTCAGTTTTCTTTTTGCTGCTAGTAATAACAGTGCAGACTTTTCAAGAACTATTTACCTGGCCAGTCTGAAGAAAAAAAAAAAAAGCCAAGCATACTGCTCTTAGAATACAATAGCCTGTTCTTCAACCTGTTGTAATCATTCTTGCTACAAATGCTAGGAGTATCATTCATATTTTGGTCCCCAGGCTTCCACATATACTGTGCAAGTTAGGCTCAAGAACATCATGTGGAAGAGTGCAGGTCATTTCTTCTTTTGTTCATTGCACAGATAGACTGGGTTGGTGGAAAATCTTAACACTCAAAACAAAAATCCAGAATGTGTACAGCACTATCCCTTTTTTGGGGGAGAGGGAAAAGCATACCTTTAAACTTGAATAATGTTTCCAACAAACCTAGAATTTAATCTAGCATGAAGAATACAAAATCTTTTCTTTGCCTTCAGAGATGCTCTTGCCTGCTGGCAGCCAGTGATAACAATTTCATGCTAGCTCAAACAATCACTTTTGATATTAAACCCTCTAGTTGGTGTTGTCAGGTGAGATGATGATTCCCAGCCAAATAAGAGTGCTTTAAGAGGACTGACAAAATAATACAAAACATTAATGCAATGTGTGTCATCTTTTAAAAGCAAATCAAGTGTAACTACTGTGACTTAATAAGAATATGTTTAGTTTTACTGTAAACAAAGAACCAACAGCTACCAAATCTATGTTTCTGCTCTTATGATATTTAGTCCCCTTCCATTTGCAGTAAATATTTTCAAATCAAGATAGTTTTGTGATCATTAACAGTTTAGTTTTGTGTGTGGTCTTTTTTTTTAAGATGGCAAAAGAGATGCTTTTATCAGCTTTGAGTATCAAATTGGTAAAACACATTCTATTAAAGTCTTAAGGGGCTTTCTTAAAGATACTGGGAATTCAGTTTAGATAACAATCAGAATGCAGGGGGAAAAAAGCTCTGTAAAACAAGCCACGTGAAAGTGTAGTACAAAAGCAATTAAGATCTGCACGGAATTTTTGGTTCAAAGAGAAGCATTTGCATTTTTTTTTTAACATTGACCAACTAACAGTTTTTGAAGTCACAAAGCTGTTGATACAGATGCAGTGAGTGCAGACAAACAGCAGGGTATTCTCATAAGAATAATGTAAGCCTTGAAGACTTTGCTTTCTACAAAGAAGTCCACTAAAGCAATTGGAAAGCAACTGGGGGGGGGGGGAACAGAAATACCACCAAACCAATCCTTAAATTGGAGCTCAACCAGCAGCAGGCTGATAAAAAGGAGAAACAACAATGTGTAAGAGAAGAAATCTACGTTTACATGAATACTGGCTAATGCCAGTATCAACAATCATCTGTTTATCTGAGTTCCAATTTAATTGGCATGGTCCCTGAAGTTGTAACTAAAACTAAAAAATTTTACTCTTGATTAAAGTTTAATATAGCCTCAGTTGCAGTAAGTAACTTGATTAAGCATGACTTCCATCTTCAGGTTGTTCTATTTTGGATTTGTGATGGCTACTGTTCATACATGCTGAAATGCAGAGTAATACAGGGTAGCAGTGGCTATGCAGCTGTGTTGCGTTGCAGAGGATACTGTGCTACCAAACTATACTTTCCATTTAAGAATCTATGGCGTTTAGCATCTGAGGTCTTGGTGTGCTTTAAAGATAGTGAACTCTCCCCATGCCTTCCTAGTGCTGAAGCAAAGTGGGGCATGGGAACAAGTAATTTCCAAAGCTGCAAATTTGGAATAGTTGCAGCAGTTTTTACCAAGTTGGAAAAAAAACTTAGAAACCTACTACCTGTGCAGATAAACACATAAAGATGTTTCAGAAACAAATAGGAAAAGGAACCCAACCCATGAAAACCACATGTTTTTTTTTTCTCCTTGCAAAGAAACCCAGGTACTTTGTTTCATTTCCCAACAGCTGTGATGACAGTCAACCACACATAACTAGAAACCTGATAGAGTAGAAGTTATCTCCTCCACAGAACATGTGACAGCTGGGGCCACTGCCAGCAAGATCTTAAAAAAATCGGGGGATCTTGTTTTACTCACTGTGCTTGGCAGTGTGAGGAATGAAAGTGACCACCTACAGGGAGAATGAAACCAGGAAACTCTGTTCTAAGCAAACTAAGGCAAAGAACTAAGCATAAAGCCAGTTTGAACAGATGATCTTCTAAGTTCAATATTCTGAAACAGTACTACAACACGTTAATAAGTAACTGTAATTAAGCAGGTTACAGAAGATTTTAAAATGAAGTCACTGGAGCTTCCAATGTATTACATCAAGTAGTGCTGCAATTCTACTGAAGTAGCACCAAAATAACTACTTATGTGATCATGAATGTTTTCTATTATTAGTTAGTAAGCATTTTCACAAGCACTAGATATGTAAACACTGCACTAAGAGATTCATGATAACACTTAGTCTAATTGCAATAAGGCAGCGTTAGCCACACCAGAAATAACAGATAAATTGGCTGTGCTTTCTTTGTGCTAACCAGCCGTGTATATGAAACAGGTCAGAAAATAAGATTTAATACTCCTTTCACCCTCTCCTCCCATTTCACTTTCAGCTTAATTGAAAACAAACTTTTTTTTTGTTTAGTATCACTTAACTCTTCTTATCATACAGATGTAGGAACTCAAGCAACATGAATTTAAACTGGGAATAAATCTTTTTTTTTTTTTTTAGAGTGATTCCACATCCTAATTGACGATCTGAATTGTGAGCTCAGTTTCTAAGCAGAAAAGTTATAGAACGAATTTTATTTGCAATTCAGAGGAAATAATACAGCATTAAAACCACTCTTCTTAAAATACACTATTGAAAGGCTATCTTGTCTGCCATTAGGGCTTGTGCATATCCCATGCTAACTGAATAGCAGGCACACATTCAAATACTGCTCTGCCTGAAACTCAGTTTTGAGAAGACTTCTCATAAAGCCAATTTTCAAATGAGAAAAACAACATACAAAGGGCAAGCAAGCAATTAAGCTATACTGCATAATATTCCATTTGAGGACATCAGTGCTCATTCATAATGATTTGAAGGAAGTGTTTTCTGAGAACCCATCATTTGTCATACAGAAGAAAGCAGATCTAAGACACAGAATCTCTCACCTGCTATACTTGCGAATATTTCACTGAATCCGATGAGCACGTACTGAGGAATCTGCCACCATATTGGCAGATCTGCAGCATGGTATGTAACATTTCCAATTGTCTGATTGATTGTTTTAATCTTTACAATTTTCAGTCTGTTACTTTCCAGAATCCCTACATCGAGAGGGAGTGGGGAAAAAAAAAAACACTTCAGAATTAAGAGGAATTAAGAATTAAATAAGCATTCAGTCTTGCATGTCAATTACAATTTATTAAATAGGAATATGTATTTTCTCTTCTGAATAGAAATCACTGCAGACTACTCTTACTGTAGTTACTTTAAGAAGCATAGTTCCTCTGCCAGAGAACTACAGCAGTTATATTCTCATTCAGTAGCAATAATTACAAAAATACTTAACCTTTTGCCAGATGGATTAGTTAAGAGCTTTCCCACAGAAAACTTGGTTTGGTTCTTTTTTAGGGGACGTGTGGCTTTTTTGTCATTACTTTTCTTTTTTAAATACAGAAACTATTTTTTTTTCTTTGAAGTATCACAGGGTGCTGGTAAGCCTGGAGCCATTTTGCTTATTAAAATGGTTCCAATAGTGCTATAAAGAGTGATTTCCTTCATACCATCTGTTTTTGAGGGAATGACTATTCTGAACTCAGTGCTTAGTGCTGGGCCACCACGTTTTCTTTGCCTTCCTTATTTCTTTCCAAGTGATCACTTTGACACCTCTTTTTTAAAGGTATCTTTCTTTAGCTCTTCAGTTAACTCAGTGCCCTCTGAACCATGAGAAGATGAAGTAATTAAAATAAAGCAGGGTATATTGATGTTTTGTTTTTAACATAGCCGACAGTTTAGAATGGAACTTAGAACACTAACAAAGCACAGATTCAGCTAAGAACTCGTGCATAACTTCCTTCATATATATTCAGCACAAAATTATGGTTCTCCAAAGCAGCTAGAGATCCTTAATTTGTTTGACATTCTTCACATCGTAAGAAGTTTAGGAGGTGTTTAGCAACACAGGAGTGTAACTACATTATACTAAACTGCCATAGGTCTTCAAAAGCTGAGTGCTTCAGAATGTAGAATCAATTGATTCTTTCTAAGTCTTTGAGAGGCAAGCTTCAAGTTTAATCTTTATGTGTAGTTAAAAGAATCTTAAATTCTTGAAATAATTGTTTAAACTCTATAAATGAAGTAGATTTTCCAGCTGAATAACCTCAAATCCTACTGCTCAGAATGCATGGTAAAATGCATGAAGCGCAGCAAATGTTTGCTACGTCTCATCAGCTGCAGTCTCACACAGTTTATAAGGTATTTAATATAATCTAAGCATCTAATAGGAAGCCATAATAGCGTCCAGAACTAATGCCAGTTAGATAAGCAAGTTAAAATGGAAACATGGCCCAAACAAATCATTAGTATACTTTTGCAAGACTTCAAGCTAAGATATTAACATCCTCGAGTTCTCAAAATTGAAATCATTTCCTCTAATGCAGAAACTGTGGGAAGCACTGTTGTATTGTAGAAACATTAAAATATGGCTTCTATAAATACAGTTTAATGAGAAAATAAAAAAAAATTATGAAAGAGACAACAGAAGCTTTTCACCATTAAACAGTGTCCCCTGTGCCTCAAAGCTGCCACAATGAAAGCACTCGAATTCACATTATGATGAATGGATGCCAAATTATTCTAAAAGGTTCAACTTTCCACCCAGATTGCAGGTAATCAAACCAACAGAACTGTGCATCATATTTGTAGGTGAATAGAACAGAAGACATTGGACATTAAGGATTCTGCTATGTGAAATCATTCCCCCAACTTAGCAATCCATGCTCAAAATGTTTCAGCCCCCCCAGCACTAATACTGATATTACTGTTTTTGAGTTCAGTTCTATGTGAGCCAGCAGGTTCTATTTAAAGAGCTGACATTTAACTGTTTTACATCATCTTCTTTTGCTGGTAGCAGTGTCCTGTGTAACATGGAATAAGAGAAACATTCCTATTTTAAGTTTAAATGACTTTGCTGAAAGAACTTTACTTGCCCACGTACAAAGTGACCTTCACCTAATAAGGTAATTATCTCTCTCATTGAAAGAAATCATAATAGCCATATAAAGTGTCCCTTTCCCTAAAATATAGGAGATTACAACTGCTAAAATTAATTTATTTAATGCTATCATGCTTTATCAATATGTTCATTACAGTGATACTGGGTGAAGGCTATTCATTCTATGAAGCATTGCTCGGAGATGTTCAGTTCCACATCAGCAGTGCTTAACAGCTTTAAATCATCTCAGAAGCAGCTGATTTATGGTTTGAACAGAGATGCCATCTTTTTCCTTTCATGCTATAGCTAAGCTATTTTACACTACAGTAATTCCCAAACATTAGGGAACATTAAGGTAAGGGAGGGGGGGGAAAAAAAAAAAAAACAGACTGGGAAGAAGAAATTCTTGTTCAGCAATAACCTAACTTTATTATTTCAGATAAAGAGAGAGGATTTTAGGTAGAAATTCAATTATTTTAAACTCAAAAGTCAGACTGCATGAAGGAGCATACTTAATTTCTGAACCTCTTTGTTTTTCAGGATAAATAAATGCTCAACTTTAAGATAAACAAGTAATAGATCAGAGAATATGGTCTTCCATAATATAATAAAGTTTATACTAGGAGCACTAAAGGCTTCAAAACCAAATGCTAAACACATTGTTCAGTCAAGCACTGATCAGTGAAGATAAGACATCTGTTATGAAAATATGGTTGAAGATAAATTGTTGTCTTGAATCAAGCATACTAGAAGGTAATGCTGGCAGTTAATTAAGCAAATATATAAACCTGAAAATCTTAACTTACACGTTGATTTTAAAAGGCATACTCAAAGTCTATTTCAGGCAGGAAAAATGCTCCTGTTTTACTGGAAAAATTCAAACCAATCTAGTAACCTTTGAATAAGATGTCCTTCACTGTAGGAAATGCACCCATGCAGTTGTGTTCCAACTATCTCATGAAAAAGACTCTTGAATATTCTTGAATTAAAGATTCAAGGCTTTCAAAAACTTTATTTCAAATTGGTGATTAAATAAGCAGATCTCCAAGTTGCTTTCTTACCTGCAGCAAATGCTGAACACATCACAAAGAACATCCCAACTGCAATCCTCTTCAGTGATGATGGGAGCAAGCCATTCCTCTTCAAAATGGGGTCCACTAATTTATCTTTTAAGGGTATTAGGATGAGAATAAGCACTGCATCAAACATAGTCAACCAGGCTGCTGGAAACTAAAAACAGATGACTGAAGTTAGGAATTTCATGCTTAAGGATTGGATTTTTCTTCCATTATGTAACAGAGAGAAAATATTTTTCATGAAATGCTGAGATTGAAGGTTTTTTCAGTGTCTCTTGTATATATTGTTATATTTATTAAACAATATACATAGGTTGCTCTGAAAGTAATGCCACCTATTTATTTTCATGAAAACTATAACTGATAGAGCACAATGACACTGTTTGATAGAACAAATTCTCATCTACATAATGCTATTTTTCACCATAGCCACTGCCACCAGCTGACCTGTGCAGATGAGTTGACTGAAATGCTCTTCATCTTGTAGTGTAACAACTGTGCATGGCCATTCAGAACATGGCTTGCTTTTCATATCACTGTCACCACTTTTGAAATGTCTCTCCACCACCTCACTGTGCTCACATCCACTGTGTGAACTCTGTAAACTAGAACATACACCTAAATCTATGTAGTACATGCAGTTCATGCTTTTAAATGCCCCGTGTTTATGGCTGCTGATTTCCCTTAGCTGTTACCTTAACTTTCTAGAGCTTTTGTGCAAGTGTTTTGCATTTCCACTAAAGAAAAAATACTTTTCATTTGTTGTGTCTTACTTACCGTATGAACTGAGTTGGTGTCATTTGTTATTTCAGGAATTTTCAGATGAAGACTTTGCAACACGTATGTTGTCTGCATCTAGTATTAGGGAAGACAAGTTGAGATTATTTGAACAAGCCCAGCTGACACAAGATGGTTTTACTTTACTAATAATTAACAAAGATTACACCAAAAGTAAATTGCTAATTTAAGAAACCAAAAAGAACATTATAAACTGTTTTTAAGCCATCAATTTAATTTTACGAAGTGCACAAAGACTCATTCATGTGATTTGAAATACAGTTACAGTATTCTTTCCCCCAAATATGTGCTACTCCAATTCATCCCACTAAGGAAGAACTAGAAAGGAATTAATTAAAAACATAATCCAGTCCACTGACCCTGACCTATGTGAATCAACTGCAAGATGAAACAGTGCAATATTTAAGATAAATTAATTTGTACAGCTATGAAACATTTTAATTACAAAGTATTCCCAATAACTGCTTTTGTCTCTCAATTTCAGGGGAAAAGCCTGAAAATTCTTCACATACAAGGAAGAGTGCCCAGAAGAAATGTGAAATTAGATACATTGGCATACTGGTAAGTTGCTTCAGCTTTCCCCAATAATTTTACCCAACAAAGTAAAAATGCAAAAGCAGCTACCATCACTCAGTATTATTTTTGCTAACAGAATATTATGTGATGCAGCTCTAGGTATGTAAAAGACAGGTAGGTAACGTTATTGAACACATGGGTAATAAACAAGCCATGCAGTCAATACTGGAGTTCTGAAGAATCCTGTTCAATATTCTCTAGAACCACAGCTACTAAATGGTAACTGGAAATAAATCTTATAGAACAGTATCCTCATCCCCTCCTCACTAAAAAACAACTTTCATGTACTTTCTTCAAGTAGAAGCTCTGTGAGGCAATTTTCAGAGAGGAGTTAGGTTTACAGCCTGGGTTCAGAACTACAGCTTAACAATATAGCCCCAGATCTTTCAAATGCAGTTGTTAGAGGGGGCAGTTATGGCCTTTACATTTGAGATTTTTTGTTTTTTACATATGACAGAGTGCACAACCATTTGAAACTACTCACTTGAAAATACACTGTCCAGTAAGGTATTAAAGCCAAAAAGACAGGGATAATCTTCACGAGAGCTTTCACATCTTCAACTTTATCTTCTCTGAATGGACCTCCACGTGACAGCTTAGCCATCTCAAACAGGCTCTGCTTACGAGGCTGCTGAAGGACTCCCTGGCCTTCACTATTGAAAAGATAATGGATAGGTTCATTTAATAACAACAAAACCTGACTTGACATCTTGTAATACTATCTTTCATTATAAACAACTCATGCATTTCCAAAATAAGTTATTCTTAACAAATTAACTAGACCAGAATGGATCAGTAGTGGGTGAAAGCACAAGGTGAGGTGTTTGTTACAAAGATTTCCTTTTTTCCCCTCATTCATCTCCATCTATAAAAGGGGCTGCAATATGCAGAACTTAACAGTACCACAAAATGTGTTACTCTAACTCGCTGAGTTGTCTTACAAAGTGAATATGTGAAAGCCATTGCTGCAGAGGCACCTCACACATTTTACAGTCAGTGACCTAATTCAGCCACCAGTATGCTATGGTCATGCATTTCAGCTACCCAACAAACCTCATAAGAAAACGCTGAATGCAGATGGCAGTGTATTTAAAATCAGATGGTGCCCCATAAATGTATCTAGGCAGTTTGGAAAGTTCATTAATGTTTAAAAGCAGCAAAGTTGGGTAATGTTACGCTGTCAGTAGTTCAGTTGAAAACAGCAGAGATTCAGTGATCTCAAAACGCATCTCTTTCACCCCAGTGGTCCCACAATACAATCCCCAGGAACCAAATTTCTCAGCAACAGTTCTCCAAGCAACACTTCATATTCTAGTGTATTCTCTCCTATGACTTACTACCAGCTAGCCTGTGCAAATTAGTTTCAATTCTTAGGGTGATTCACTGTAATTCAGACTATACAAAAGAGCTCATTACAAACCTATTAGTCGAATGTTCCATATGTCTTTTCCTTGAGCAACAAGAGTATGCGAGAATTTTAAACATGTCTGTGAAGGCACTACCATCAGGTGGTTTTGTGATGAAGAAACTCTGACCACATAAGAAAACCATGAATGAAATCCCAATGCAAACTGTTGGGATACTGTATCCAATAACAAAGCTCACATTCTGTTGAATGTATGCAATGCCTCCCAGAGACAGAATAGCTCCCAAATTAATGCTCCAATAAAACCAATTAAAAAATCTTCTTGTGGCTTCTGGACCTCGATCTTTGACCTGGAAAAAATTAAAAACAAGTTGTTCAATTTCTGAAGGAAATTAAGAGTGTTTATTAGAATTCAATCAACTACAACACACTGAAAAGTTCAAGTTTAATTCAGATGAAACTGTTTTGGGCTCAGCATTGTATGTGATGTAATGATGCCTTACTAAAACCATCCTGTGATATCAGTGCCCTACTAGAAGTTCAGTATTTGGACTCAAGTCACATTAAGGCTAAACTGCACAGCTTCTCCAGAAAGGCTGTTACTACTTCTACTGCGCTGTATCTCGTGTGGTCATTTCTCTAGACAAACTTTGCTCAAATTACCATCCCATAAACCACACACAAATTGAAATAACTTGTTTTTAGTAAAAAAAAAAAAAAAAGTTAAAGTACCCCCAAATCCATCCATTGCTAGTACTACAATTGCTTCTTCCAACTGCATATAGCTCAGTTAATCATGTTCCATTTTCTAAGCCTCAAATGACTATTTGGTGATAAAAGCCCAAATTCCAAATTTAAGTTTTAACACAGTCCTAATTCCTCTCATCAGAACATAAATTGAAGACTTGCCATTCTGACCTTAAAAGGAGAAGAAGAAAAAAATCAGGCTGCTTAAGGTTTCAGGCAGTAAAAACCCCATTAAACATTTTCCCTTCTATCAAGTCAGCCCAGTTCACGGTGTTCTTTTTCTGCTTGAAGTGTTTCTCAAATGTAAATAAGACATCTCTACCTTAGAATCATCCTGCAGTTTTTACCATCACTCTTTATTCCCTATTGCCTACCATAAGTCACCCCATGTGGTTGTCATTTAGTCACAAGAACTGAGAATAACTCATAAGTTGTGACGTAAGAGAAATTACGCAAGTTAAAATGTGAAATACATTTAAAAAGATCAACTTGTCTATAGAAGATTCCATAACACCATATTTGTCACTGTTTTATGACTGAAAGGCCATTAACATTGACCATTAAGTAAAACGCACTGGACTTGCTGAGTCAGTTGTTGACGACATCTAGTTTCAAGTTTCCCTTCCTCATTTTGCCAGATCTTGAAAAGATTTGTGTCTAGTTTGCAATACAGAAAGCAGACTATATCTTGAAATACATTTTTAACATTGTCTGTTCTGATTTATAGCTTCAGGTTTCTCAGTGGTGCAGAGCCTTACTGTATCGTTTAAGCAAACTGAACAAAAGAAATATTAAAGCATTTATTCCTATGCATGGTTCATAGCATTGTTAGGCACTGAAGTATGTCTGTTGGCAAGTCAGATACAATCTCAGAGCCTGCAACTTAGAAATTCCCCTTCTCCAGCATCAGCTTGGTACCCATTCCTTCATCTTAAGGGTCATCAAGTGTAGTAGTATATTATACTAGGTATTTATCCTAGATCCTAAATGATAGCAAGGAATTAGCAAAGAATTACATCATAGAAAGCGTTCCAATTTGGGTAATGAATTCTCAACCTTTTTGACAAAAGGTTTTAATTTCTTCATGATAAAGTCTCAGTTCTCTTATACTTACTGCAAAAAAATGACTTTCCATCTTCTCTCACAAATGACCTTACTCATGACTATGCAAAGACAAGTGAAGGCATGAAAGCAAACTTTGGTACAATATAAGAACAGGGAAAGCACAGCATGGGATTTCTATCAAGTATTATCCGACCTCCAACTTGGAGCTCCTGACAAACTTCCTGAACCAAGGGTAGCCTCCATCAACTTAATGACCTGCAGTTGAATTTTTACCCTGCTGAACTTGTCCAGCCTGCCCCCTGAACCCAGGTCAGCTCTTAGAATCCATAACAGCCTGTGGCAAAGAGATCACCAGGCAATTACACGCTGCAAACATCACCATTTATCCATGTTGAACCTGTCTAACACTAGCCTCACTTGTGTTCCCTAACTCCAGAAGACAACAGAAGGCAGCTAGCTGAGCTTTATCCCACTGCTGATCCATTTCTGCTCCTCTCATTTCCAGAAACTGTCGTTACATCCTCCTTTTAGCTGCCTTTTCTGAGGTACAGGAAGTTATAGACTTTTGCACAGAAACCACTGACCGTGACTCTTCCCTGGAACTTCCCTCCCTTTCTCCAGGATCCCTTCTGAGACAGTCACAAAAAAGGAACATAGACACACCACAGACCTACAAAGAAAAAGAGTCCATGTTCTGCTTTCCTATCAAGGTATATATATGCGCACGAAAAATTACATCACAGCCATGCCTGAAATGTCACTATGGCATTCCACTGACCAATGTTAATAACTCATCAAAAATCCCACCAGACAAGCTGGTGGAAGAGCTACAAAGACACCTCATAAGAAACAGAAAACACGATAGAATTAAAAGGCAATCCTTGTAGTTCCTTTCAAACGTTGCAATGTCTACCCAAAGTATCAGCTATATTTACGGAGGGCCATACAAAGTTTCTCCCTGTTGGCTATTATCTGAACTCTGTAACAGCACAAGATAGATTTGTTCTCTTAAGTGTGCACTGAATGAACAGTAAGTATTTATTTCTCTCTTCTGTTACTAATACTGTAGATGATACATTTCAATATGTGGTCAAGAAGAAGAAAAACATACTGAAGTTTATTTTCGATTGACTTTTAACACCAGTGAAATGGAAACATCAGTAATTCCTCAAGGCTGGACTGCTAGACTGCCTATCACATAATTAAAACATTGTACTAGAACTGTTTCAAAGGTGCCCCAACTGAAAGGAACAACAGCCAATATCTAATGCACACAATGTAACTGTGTAGGTAACAACAAAAAAAACCCAAACCCAAAGAATAATAGAAAATGAGTGACTGTAAGCATTCTGGTCACAGTTGCATTGTCAATCACTGACCAGCTGCCATTGCTGCCTGCACTGAGGTGGGCCCCTAAAGAGGAAATAAAACTTGCTATTCTCAAGACATCTAATGTAACTTTTGCAAAAGAAAGTTTAGCCTAAGCCTTGAAATTTCTGCTGTCCAAATGGTCATTTTCTTGATATATCTGATAACTATCCTTTACATGTAGCTAATCCAAATGCAGAAAGAAAATCAATATGGCATGCTGAGTGTTATAATTGGACCTACACAGCATTGGATTTCAAAACAGTAAGGAATGGTTCTCAGAGCCAAAATTTTGAATACAAAACACGTATATTACACTGATTATGGTCAGATGAGATGCAATTACCACCACAGTTCTCATGCTAAAGAATCCCAAGTGCCTGCAACACTGTGCTACAGGAGCTGTGCAATAATAAGGTTATTTACAACCACTTTCAGTAGAGGACAGAGCCCTGTAACCTGTAACCCTGCCCTGCAATACTCTAAGCCTGCTTAGGATATAAGGTTAGCACCTAACATTCATGACCAAAATGTTAAACACAGCTAAAACTAAGAGAACAGCTAGTTCTTTAGCACAGCACTCTGTGAAAGTGGTCATTAAAAAATATGTGACTGACAGCAACTTCCATGGCACAGCTGCCACTGACATTCCCACTCAGACCTCATTCTGACTTAGAAGAAAGATGATCACTTGCTGAACTACCTCTCTCCTGCATTTTTCAACACCAACACCTTAGGAGATGACCCAAGCAGTCCCTACAACTTGACAACGCCGCTCTAATATTAAAGTTCTATTAGACAGGTTCTCCTGATTTTTATGTAAAGAGCCAGGAATCTGTACAAGCGTACAGTGATTCACCAGTTATTGTTTGAGAGCAACAGGAGGGAGATCTGTAACAAAACTGTGCACAACAACTTTGTCGCTATAAAACCTTCAGTTTTCATACTAAAATTTGATCACTCCACGTTGCCAGCCTGCTTCCTCTCACTGTTGCCCTGGCTGTGGAAGCAAATAAATTAGTACTGCACATGTGAATGCCATAAGTTCAGTTTTCAAACTGTTGCCTTCAGATTGTTTGAGGTCCACAGTCTCCCAAAGTTAAATAACAAAAAAAGGCAACTTGCTGTTAGCAGCCTTCCTTTCTTTATATAGGGTCTCCTACCCTTCCCCAGAAGAAAGGCTGAAAATCACTTTATACCAGCAACTTCCAACAGCACCCTGCTTTTGGCAATGCTGAAACCATTGTTGTTAAAGCAGCAAAGCCAGAAGATTTTCGGCAAGATAGGGACTGATATATTTAATGGCTAGAGTGGCAATTTAGAAAGGAGAAATTGTGTGGGATAAAAGTAGCATCTCTAATCACCTTAACTCCAAACCAGATTCATCTCTAATTAGAACAGCGGTACCAGCTGATATCAGACCAGTCATCTACTACTGATTTTTGGCTTCAGATTAGCTTTCACAACGACGAGAGACAGTCATATAGTTTCCCAACTTTAAGAAGTCATGAACTGCTGCATAGAACAGGAAGTGACTGCGAACTCCCACCCAAAAGGGGAACTGGAAACTGCCAGGTTATACACATCACATGCTTATAAGCACATGCTTATATTCTGAGAAGCATCAGCTCAGATTTAGACATAAGCGTTGGATCAGTCTGCAGCTTCTGGGGAAAAAAAGAAGAAAAAAAAAGCACCTTTATTCTCAGCAATGTATACCTATGTACCCAGCAGTTTGCTATTGCATTTGCTCCATGTGGGGGAAGCCACTCATAAGGCCCAGAACTGCACCATGAGGTAAATAGTACACTGTTACACATTCAACACATAGGCTAGTGAAACAGAGAAGAAAAATTTGGTCCTCAGCAGAGCAATAGTGATTATGAACCAGCAGGAATGTTTCTTGTGCTTCATCCTACATAAATCACTGGGAATTACCTGCACACCTTGCCAATAACTGCTTTCACTGAAATCCTGAGGGAAAAGACAAAAAATAAACATAAAAACTCAAGCTACAGCAGCTACACTTCCATTGGCAATGGCTCTTCTTTTGCTCTCTCCTTGCCATTATTTATCTCTTACATTTAATGGTCATAAAGTGTCCTGAGGATAAGAAGTCAGTTTTGAAAAACACCTTACAAGATAAAGTCATATTAAAGCTATTTCAGTTGATGGGCTCATGCTGGTTTAAACAGACCTGATACACTGGAGACATACAATCCCAGTCTATAATAACGTTTTACATTTATATACTGCCTTTCACTCCAGAATCTATAATATGTGAAATGCCAAAGAATGAGAAATGCACAACAGAGAATAGAGGGACATTTGGCAAGGAGGTTGCGGTAGATCCTAACCTCTCACAAACAATTTCATGGTACTTTCTGGCCCGTTGCAGTAGCCAGCACTCAATGGACCAGTAAGCTGAATTGGAGGTATGTTCCCTTCTTCAGAACCTAGAATGGATTTGTTAGGAAAGCTGCTCAGTATCTAACAATCTGAAATTCTCAATTTGTAAAGCAGGAATTAAACGTGAGTTCCTCACAGTCAGCATCCTACCTTAGCATAAGACTACAAAAAAAAATACACATAACAGTGCATTCCAGACCATACTGAACTATGAGCTATCTGTCAAATACTGTCTGTAAAGTCACTTGGTTCTGCAGCGATGACCCTACGAATCATATCACTGAACTGGATCTCAGCACAACCATTGGACAGGACACGTCCTTATGAGAACAG
>JAOWBP010004343.1:3695043-3722969 GCA_028571105.1 Tragopan temminckii | reverse complement strand
CCGCCCGCGAGCGGGAGCGGCGCAACGCCATTGGCCGAGCTCGATGTCGTTCAACCGGCCGCGCCGTCACGTGAGGGGGGCGTCCGGGAACGGCGGGGTGGGAGGGCGCAGGAAGGGGCGGGGCTGTGCGGGGTCGGGTTGCGGGCTGAGGGCGGCGGGCTGTGAGTTGTTCTTCAGTGCGGGATCGAGTCCGGTTCGGTCCGGTTGTACCCTTAGGAGATGTGGCGGCTTTTTTTTTTTATCATCGTTCTTCCTTGCAGCGCTCGTTGAGGTGCCCGGCAGGGTAAAGGTGGCACAAGCGGAGGCTGCAGCGAGAAAATTGATTTGAATGTTGTCTTGTGTGTTAGCTCAGGCTGAGAATTACCTTTGGGGCTTTAAATGGAACCGTGTGTCTTCATTAACTGCACGTACCCGACCCTGGCTTCCATTAGAGCCCTCGTTTCGTTTTCCCCTTGGTTTTTCTCCAGTGATAAGCACAGTGAAATTAAAATGCGATTTGTTTTCCTCCTTCTCAGTTGGAGAAGTGAGAGCTGGGGTTGTCCTCATGCAGTGGCCACTGTGGAGAACAGCCATGAATGTGTGCCATATGCATCCTGCCTGTATCACAGTGCCGTGTGTGGGGCAGAGCTCCTTACCAGCTGCATGTGGTCACACTGCATCACTAGTGCAGGTGGAGAGTGCTGGCTGATGTCAGTGCCACAAGGAATGGGATTGAAGAGGATGTGCATTGGTTGTCATGAGATTGGGGCGCTGAAGTATGCTTTTGTTCCACCATCACATGTGCTAAAGTAAAGGTATTAAAGTATGTTACTGTCTCCAGCACTGGAACTTACAGCTGCAATTCTGACCAGCACCGAGTGGGAAAGCTGCTTCTCGTGGGTGGGTTGATTGACGTGGTGTAGTTGCACCCAACGTGTAGGTATGAGTTAAAATTTTTGGAGCAGCGTTGGTAATTGAGCAAGTGATGCCTGTAAAAGTAAATGCTTTCATTTAATGATGGGCCTTTGTAAATAACATATGCCATAGAAATGACTCAGTAAATATATTTACTCTCTTAGCTGGTTATACATCATGTCAAAGGGCAATGAGGAAAACACAACCAGCTTTACAGAGATCTCTCGAACTACTGTAACTTAACCCATTCTGTAATTTAAACCATTGCCTTTCAGCTTTGCTCTGCTTAATATAGCATATCATATTGCTTGTGATAGCATTTTCTAGGGAGTCCAGCAGTATTTCCTGGATATCACAAAGTAATTAAGCACACTTTGTGTTATTGTGTGCTTCAGTATATGCAGCTATGGCGTTCTAGGCCCTTGGTAATTCACCTTAGAGAATGAGGTGAGATTTTATATTGGACCACAAACACCTACCAGTGATTAGTAGTGTTTGAAAACATGTTGTAAAATGTTACCCCAGTCTTCAGATATTGAGAAATAGGCACTTTCACTGCAATTCTTTCTGAGCATCGCTCCATCCTGCTTTAGGCTGTACAACTAAGAAATGACCGTGTCTTGTATTACATGAGCCATTTTAGGGCAGTGGAACAGAGCTGCAAGAACAAGGAATAATGTTTTTGTCTGGCACAGGTGCCAACTTTTCTTGATGCATTACAGCTGTATGAGCTACCTCCTGGGGGTGGAGTCTGGGAGCCAGAGTGAGTGTGCTGGTAATGGATATATTATATATAATGTCAAGAGAGGAAAGGCAGCTGCCAAAGGTTGAAGCAGTCTCTGTGATGCGCTACAGGTCCGCTGGACATGCTGACAACAAGGCAACAATGACTTTTAAAGCAGAGATGGCTTGTGCTTGGGTGGTAGGTGTTTTCAGATGCCCAAATGTGCATTGTGTAGGCCGCTTACATCGAAACAAACTTCAAGGCTAGAATGCTGAGTGGGTTGACAAAAATCCTTTAAATTTCCATGAAGTCAGAAATGCTTTCTAAGACAGTGATGAAAACAGCTTGATCCTGCCTACCCTTAAATTAGCACTTATGCTATTTTCAGC
Source organism: Tragopan temminckii (assembly GCA_028571105.1). Lineage (NCBI taxonomy): Eukaryota > Metazoa > Chordata > Aves > Galliformes > Phasianidae > Tragopan > Tragopan temminckii. Next base: position 3,720,962 of record JAOWBP010004343.1, on the reverse strand, counting down.
AATTATGCAAGACTCGGTGCTCTTAACTTCTAAGTAGAAACCAATTATTTATTTATTTATTTTTAAGTCTGCATGAAGATGAAGGTGGTCTGAACAGGATGTTGTGCTGAATAATTTCCAAATGAGCCTCAGTGTGTGCAGACAGTTGAGCATAGCTCTGCAGCATGAAGATGTGTTAGCAAAACCCAAGCCTCCTCACCAAAATGCTTACAATTTGCCAGCATACGCTCCAAGAAGTAGTACATCTTTTTCCCTTCTAAAACCCCTCAATTCCTGAATACCTGTCATCCTCAGATACCCACAGAAAGCATCTCGAGAACTATTATTTTTAAAATTAGGAAGCTTAGGAACCTTTCTCTGTAAGTGGTGTATTTTTCTCTCCTTACCTGACAGGGAGATTTGAAGAGTAGTTGAAAGCAAAATAAACAGGCACTGCGGTTTGCAGACCGCTTTTCTCTATCTCCTACAGCCTTGGGGTAACATGCATCAGTGTGGCCCTGTGGTAAATTATATCAGGGAAGCAATCCAGGTTATAAACATGCAAGCAAAAAAGTGAGCTTCCTCTTAGATCAAGCCTTCTTTCTTCCTACCTCACAGTGATAAACACCCTGTATGTGCTGTCAGTGTATTTACAAAGTACAGAATCCAGTCTGAGGCCATGGGTATCTGCACTCTGGCCTCTATCAGTCTCCGAAGAGGATCCCACAGTGTTACTGCCTGCTACCCCACCTGGCTGCTCGCTTTGTTTCTGGTTACTGGAGCTTGTCTTGAGTGCTTGCTTGGGATGTGGTTTTCTTTGCCCCTTTCCTGGAGGTGTTTGAGGCCAGGTTGATTGGAGTCTGGTTTAGTGCCCAGTGAGCAGCACTGCCCACAGCAGGGGGTTGGAACAGGGCGGTCTTTGAGGTTCCTTCCAACACAAACCATCCCACGATTCCCTGGAGGCAAAGATGATTCGAGGGCTAGCGTGCTTCTCTGAAGAAAAACTGAGAAAGTTGGGGTTATTTAAGCAGGAGAAGGCACTGGGGGAGACCTTACAGTCACCTTCCAGTGTTTAAAGGATGCCCACGGGAAAGAAGGGGAGAGATTCTGTTGGGGTGCGCAGTGACAAGACAAGGGGTAAAGTTTAAATTAAAAACCGTGAGTTTAAGGGAGAAATTCTTCACTCAGAAGGTGGTGAGGCTGTGGATGCCCCATCCCTGGTAGGCGCTCACGGCCAGGCCGGTTGGACTGCCTGCTGTAGCCGAGGCTGCGGTTCTCCTTGGCTTTTGCCCTTGCCGATAATCGGCGTGCTCTCTGACCTCGGGGGCCCCGCAGACACAGCGGCTCCGACATCACCGCGCGCGGAGCCTGCTGCTATTGGGGCAGCTCGGCCGGCTCCCGCCGGGCTCCGCGCCGGGCGGTGCCGATGCAGGTGTGCGCCCGCAGCAACGAGAGGGATCCGCGAGGCCGCGCCCGTGCCGGCGGCAGGTGAGGAGGCTTGCGGGCAGGCATCGACCGCGGCACGGCCCCTCGCTGCGGAGGGAGGAAAGAAATATACCGCTATGAGGCTGCTCCTGCTGGCGTGCCTCCGAACGCACACCGGCAACGCGACCACGGCGGCCAGGATACAGTAAGTGCACGCAGCTCGGCGCGAGGGAGGAGGTCGGGTCCTCTCCGCCGCACCGCGGTCCCCGTTCGCAGGAGCGGGCCGGCCGCCATTCGCTGCCCGCTGCGGCGCACGGCGGCGTGGCTCACCTCGGCCGCGCTGATGGCTGCGCCGAGCGGCCGCGCACCGGAGATAGCGGGGCGCCGCGAGAGCTGGCTGTTGTTTCGCAGCACGAGAGAGCTGAGGGGAGAGCCCCCCGCCAAACAGGTAAACGAATAAAGAAGGAAGGCTGCGTTCGGCGCAGGGCAGGTCACGCTGTAGGGGTAACCCGAGCTCGCAAAGGTGCCCTCGTCGTCTCGGTGCTGGAGCGTCCTGCCGCTGTTCGGTCAGTGGTGGTGGGTTTCCCAAGGGTTGCTGGTTTGGAAGTGCCCACCATCTGCTGCAAGGTCAGTGTGAGGTGCAGCAGCAGCTGTGGAGCCTGAAACAAGAGAAGAGCCCGTGCAGCCGTCCTAGTGAGGCACCTCAGTCCTCTAAGGGCCTAAAATACACTAATAACTTGACACTCTTAATCAGGTTAGATATTAGGCGTAAATTCTTCTGAGAAAGAGCAATCAGCACTGGTATGAGCTGCACAGGGAGGTGGTGGGGTCACTGTCCCTGGAGGTGGTCCATAACCGTGCAGACGTGGCACTGAGGGACGTGTCAGTGGGCTGGGCTGGGTGAGCAGAGCGTCTTTTCCTACCTCAGTGATTCAACGATTCACTTTAATCTTATCTTTTCCTCCCACCGGATAAAACAAAGCTGGTTATTCTTGGGGAAGTCTATGCTCGTTCTTCCTCCTTAATATTATTTCTTCTACCTTTACAAATCATGTATTCGTTTACTTTCACCTTCCACTTTGCATTCAGCCTGGTCTAGCATTAACTAGCCTAGGATTAAATGGCGAGGCTGGTGGCCCTGCACGTGGCAGGGGGGTTGGAGATTTATGATCCTTGTGGTCCCTTCCAACCCTGGCCATTCTGTGATTTAGACTGTGGAGCATTTCAGAGGTAAGCCAGTGGAAGGCTGGGTCTGCCTTATTTCTAGTTAAACTGAGCATAAGTAAGCAAGTCAAACAAACGTCCACATATTATTCCAAATTTTCTTCTCAATAACCTGAGATTAATTATGACCACATCAATGTGTTGCACCAAGACACAGTGACTTAGATGCCTTTGTCAGAGTGGCAGTAACCAGTGATTTTGGTTAGTTATCCCCAGCTGTGTGTGACTCCTGCTGTAACCAGTAATTTTGGTTAGTCATCCCCAGCTGTGTGTGACTCCGGCATGGTGGCCTGAGCTAACGTGCAAGAAAGTGTAGGTTTGCTGAGCTAGAACAGCTCAGCTGGCAGATGGTTTAACGTATTACCATGTTAGTGCAATCACTTGCAGCTATGTAAGCACATCTGCGGTATCTGTGCAGAGTACCCCAACTTGCTTTAGCATCCTAGTGCTCACAGTCGTGCCTTGCACAAAATGGATGCCGCTTTCTCATAGATCTTCAGGCAGAAAGTTAAGTTGCGAAAGAAAGGCTAATTTAATTCATTTTCAAAATGAAGATAGATTAAAGATTTCTAACAGAAGTAGTCTTTGAGAATCAGTAGCTTATGTCATGTTCAGTTGCTATCTTATCACTTGACATAAATTTTGTTTATAGTAGTAATATAAAGGAGCCCATTTAAGAAAAGAAATCTAATTGGGAAAAGGAATAAGGAGTACCAGCTATCAATTAAATCTTCCTGACTAAAAGGCTGCTAAGTGACAGCTACCAGCAGAATCATAGAATCACGAAGATTGGAAAAGACCTCTGAGGTCATCCGGTCCACCAACATTTAGTACAACATCTAAACCAGTAAAACCATCTTACACGGATACTTTTACTTAACGTGGGTTTTATTAAGACTTTGTGCGTTTTAAACATATCAACGTGTATGGCTAAATGCTTGGGTGTGTTGCTTCTCTCTCTAATTTGCCAACTTGAAGTCAGGTTCATATGGGTAACCTTTGTGTATTAACGTGTACGCTGCAGAGAATGTATGTTCAGATTAATATTTAGCTTTGGTTGAGTCTGTGTGCATGCTTCTGAATTTATTTGTTCAATCTTCCTTTTTTTTTCTCTTTCATATTGAACTGTGCCCAACTTTCAGTTGAGTATACATGAAACAATGATGTTGCCTCTGGGTTGGATGCTTGCCAGCATAGATTAATTTTATGGCTTAATATCACTGGGGATACTATGTTTATGTTATTACAGCTATTTTCATAAATAATATATTCATTTCCTGAGTTTAAAGTAGCTGGTGACAAAGATACCGGAATCTAATTTGGCCAGAAGTCAGTTCACTAAAAAAAGTGCTATGATAGAGGTGCTGTGAGTTTTACTTGTATTGGTCTGCATAATCTTTAATCACTTTGAAAAATCTGAGCAATGAGTAGAGAATAAAAGGCAAAGCAAAAGTCATTGGTTGGGCTGCTGTTCTTCTGCCCTAGCAGCACTGTGTCCATGAATGTTTCCTGTGGCTGGACCCATTTATAAGCCAGGATTAAACACTGCAGAGTTATTTTGGCCTTCCAGAGGACTTCAGGGCTGAAGCAGTATCAGTCCCATTTTTATTTCTGTTCTTACTCACAGTGAATTTTATTCATGCTTCCTTCCAGCCAGCATAAATTGTCTGCATTGTTTAAAGTGAGAAGTAAAATAAAGAATATTTTACTTTAACAGCGTTAAAAAAAAAACAACAGAACAACAACAACAAGTACAATTTACAAAGGAAACTGAAAAAGAGCAAGTGGGGTTTCAAGTCTTGTAATTTGACCAGTTTCAGTGGCAATTGTGAGTATTCGACTGTAGCCAAGTTTCAGAAAGTCACTCTGCTGACTTAATAAGCTTTGGATCACGCTGTATAGATTTAACAATAGTTCATGCGTAGCTGCTTTACAGAGTAGGCAGCCTAGGGAAAGTGATAATTAATATTTTTGGATGATCCCTATTTTGTGCTGTGAGTAATTCCATTCAAGTATCAGAAAATTAGAACATAAATGTTCCTGAGAAGGAGATGGAAGAAAAGAAAACAGGTTTGAAAACGTCAGTATCTTATAAGCAAGCACACTTCCAACTCGCCTGTACCTTAGCTCCAGCCATGCTGTGTTTGGGGCTGCAGAAGAGTTTCTGAGACCCTGAATCAAAGTTACAAAGCAGGGTTAGGAGGCTTTCTAAGCTAGGATAAGAAGTGAGAAACAGTGATCAATAATGTAGGAAAGGAAAAATGAAATGTTGTAAAGCATCACCTGGTATTTTGTAGGTGTGGTAGAGAAAAGTGTTTCTCTATAGAAGTTTTTAACAAAGTGAAAAATGTGTCAGATTGAGATGGCAACTTTTAGCAATATCCCTCTGCACACTGTATAGATCCAGAGCACTTACACGTGTATGTGTCAGTTAAATGTCTCTTGATTTCCAAGGAGAGTAAAAAAAAATAAATAAAATCCAGGTGACTTCTCTTAATACGAAAATTGGTGAGACTGGGAAATATTTAAGTGGTGTTTAGATGTAAATAAATATCACAGGGTAAGCTGTGACTATTACAATCTGCTCTAAGAAATTATCTTCCAAGCTTACTGTGTGTCTGAGATGTTCCCAGATGGGTTACTTTCTAGCAGAACACCCAAGGTCGGATTCTGGCAGCCAAACTCCTATTTAGAAATATCCTTCTCCCCACGTAGGGCTGTTGGTGTCCGTGTAGAGGAGGAAGGTATGACAAAGCAGGGCAAAATCCGGATCCATGCAGTGCTTACTGGGAGTTCAGGTGATTGGAAATCTATTTGCTGCATTCAGAACTGTGATAGAGGGAAAGTGTAGCCTTGAAATTTGACGTTTTCAGTCTTGCTTCAGATTCACAGAGAGGAGGAGTTCATTTTTATTTTTCACGTAGACATTATTTGTTTATGAGATAATGAAATAATGTGAATACGCAGTTCTAGGAGGAGAAAAGGTAGGGGTGGTGATCCTCTTATGTCTTGGCTTTGTTCAGGGACATCTGTGACTTCATAGACAGACCAGCCTCCCAAAAAAATTTCCTGCAATATCTTTGCAGCACCCTCTTGTCGTGTTCCTTGATAACAGAATGTGTGTGAAAATCACAGTCTGCTTTTTTATTTATTTATTTATTTTTTGCTTATAGAAATGAAAAGTCATCTAAAAAAATAGAAAAAGAGCACTGTAAATTTCAGTATTCAAACACCACCCCGTAACTCTGCTGCTGTACGCATATGTTTCCATATATGCATAATTTGGAGCTTATGACTAATCATATTGAACTCAGTGGTATGTTGATGGGATGAAGGTCTCTTCATGTCTGAGAATTCAAATTATTCTGGGGATGATTACATAATTTTTCCTTCTTAAGCCGCATGCAAATTTCTTACATACTCCTGAGTCATTTTGTGTAGGAAAAAAAACAAAAAAAAAAGCAATAGAGACAATCCACAATTTCTGAGCCTTGGAGCACAAGGGAATCCCCCTCTGCTCACAGCACGAGCAGCTGTCTGTCATTCAGTTGCGTGGTTTGGAGCTGTGGAGGAAAGTCTCGTTTCTGGTAGATGACAAAAAAAAAAAAAAAAGCGATTTAGATCACAATTCTTAGCAGAGTTTCTTGATTCCTGGTGTCCTGAGAGAGTTATTCTCAAATAATTGTAATACGCAGACATACTGCTTGCACGTGATGGTGATCTATGGTAATTGGAACACTGATGGGGGGGAAAGCAACTTCTAGACTATTTAATGAGCAGCTGTGAACTTCGGGATTGCATGCACCAGCATCCCAGCTACTTGCCCCAGAGATTTTCCTTCCACAGCTGGGAGGTTTGTGTGTTGTTACTGAGATACAAATGGAGAGTTTCTTTCAGATGGCAAGCAGGTGCTTGGTGCAAGTTCACAGGGCAATGGAAGTAAATAATTGCTTGAGAGTGCAAATGGAGAGCTTTGGTCTGGTTGCTTTTTGTTATTTCTTAGTGCTTGTTGCAATTCCTTGGTCTCTTTTAAACGGTGAAATTAAAAGCAAAATGAGTTTCTTTTTAGAATAAGGAAGAAATACAGCACCATATGTTGTGCTGATGGAGCTGTGTGTGATATAGTGCTAATGCATTCCTTTTGAGACCTCATGATATTTTACTACATTTTTAGCACTGATTTCTGCTGTAATGACTAACTTCTGTGGGACAGAAAATGACGTTCCTTGGGAGGATATGAAATGATCAAGAAAGGAAACAGCCAACATTATCCAAAAAGCTATTGAGTTAGCAAGATTTTAATGCCAGAACAATTAATATTCTGCGAGGAAAAAATCAGCTGGAACTATATGTAATACACGACAAACATCCTTGTGGTATTTAGTAATACTGAAAACATAAACGTTAGTTGTTTGAAGCGATGTTATCTCCGTGTCAGCAGATGCAGTGTGCCAGTTCCTATCAAAACATGGATTTACTCCTGTTTTTTGGCTGATGGCATTGGAAACTGATAAGTGGATCTGGTTTCTGTGGGAGGAATTATGAGGCGAGTGTATAAAAGGAAAGTCTGAGACAAAGCTCGTGCAAATGCTGAAGGCAGAGCTCCCTGCAATCCATCAGCAGTATTTGAATCAATTTTTTAATAGGAGGAACTGCTGTAAATGAAGATGAATGGGTAAGCTGGCACCAAGATAGGTGGTTTGTGTGTGAGAATTTTTGTAACAATTGAGACTTTTTTCTAAAGACTGTGAAAGTTTCCGTGTAATTACTTTGGTGTCTTTTTTTAAAACTTCAATTATCCTGTGACTGTTTTACAAATGGGGTAAACCAGTGCAGGGGACAAGCCCACAGTCAAACAGAGAAGAAAAACAGTTTTAACTCTCCAGTTTTATTTATGCCTTCATTTTTTGTTCCTGCAAACAATATTTGCAGGTATTTTTAACAGCATTATTTAGCTGGACATATTTGTTGGGGCCTTTCTCCAGAATGAGGGTCTGAGGTTATCCAAGACCAAGGCTTTCACTCTCTATTCAAATGGAATCTTTTTAGCATATTGAGCAGATAATGACACAGAAGAGGTGCTGGTCAGAGTTCACTTCCACTGATTCCCCAAGCATTGATAGTTTGGGGCCTTAAAGTAGGTGTGGGCTACAATGCATGGCTGTGTGCACAGTGGTGAAGATCTTTTCCAGGAAAACCCCTTGCTTTAACTTCATGGTCACCTGAACAAAATTATAATAAAGACGATATAGGAACAAAAACTAAGGGAAAACGTTATGTAATTGAATGCTTGCAACATTCATTTTATTCTTTTTTTTCTCTTGCTCTATCTGTTCTCGTAATGAAGGAGTCATCTGCACGATGCAGGTCACATCTGCATTCTCAAAGATGCTTCCAGGTGTGAAAGTGTGACTGAAATAGCGAATCTAACCTCTGCAGATCAATTTGATGCAGCCCTGGCCATTCATCTTTATAAAGGAGGCAGACATCTGCAAGGTAATTCTCTTCCTTTTTTGCATTAAAATACCTCCTAAAATGTACTGAAAAAGAAGAAAATAAGTGCAAACTGTTACAAAAGACAATACACGCATAAACCCACACATAACTTAGTTATTCTCTTTATCCACTTCAACAGGTATTCAGAAACACTGAAAGTCTTTCTCTGTGGGAGATCTAAATAAATGTACTTTTAAAGCACATAATGCATTTTACAATTAAGTACTTAAACTACATTAAGATAAGAGCATCATATTAGCATTAAGATAGTTTAAGCAAAGGTGCTTTTCCAGAGGACAGCAGCTTGGCTAAGTGTAGCTCGGGTCAGACTGAAAAAAGCAGAGAGGCTAATCTGATTTTTCTGTTGAAAAATGAGTTGGAGTTTTTTGGGAACGTGAAATAACTTGCAGTTGTTGTTTATGCCAGCTAAACTCTAGGAGGCAGGGTGTTATCTGACAAATAATAAGATGTTCTGTAGTAACTGGCCATGTAGAACAAAATTTTAGTCTGTCATTAATGATACACTTGAAGCACCAGCTCCAAAATTACAGACACTGTCACCTACTGAAATTGCAAGTGTGTATCCATTTTTGAGATTACATTCCTATTGTCCAAATCTATTCACTTGGACAAAGGTACATCATTTGATAGTTTCATCAAATCTCAGTGTAAGTTGCATGGTTCTTGGTTTCAGACTTAGCAGTCCCCAGGCAATTTGTGCTGGTGAGCTTTTGGAAAGCCTGCATTATTATGTCTAGTGTGCTTGTGTATCTTTTGTTATAATGGAGCTCTGATTTCAGTAGGGATCCAAGAATACAAATACAAAAATAATGCTGTGTGATGATCTCTGCTACCTTATCTATTAGGGCTTCTCTTGCTGGAGTGCCATTTGTTTAGAACTTAAAACCATGTTATCTCTGTAGTAATTAGCCACTGTCAGGTTGTTACCTGTTAGCTTAATGTGGTGGAAACTGACCACTTAATTGTTTTCAGTGCTGAAACAATCAACAGTAAACATTATTGACTACAGCCTTGATGAGTTTAAGGAGACAACGTTTCTGGTAACTTGTCAGTCACTAAAAAGAACCTGACACCAGGAAAGCAAATGCTATTAGAAAGGAATTTTAAATTACTATTGGCTTTTGTATTTTCACCATCTTTGGCCTTGTCTGTGTAAGGCTTACTGCTGTTAGCAGAGAAGTGCTACGCTTTCACATGGTCATGGCTTGTATCAAATATTAATTTATTCTGATGCCATGTATCAAAACTAGGCTTTTACTGCAGTGCACACCCTGCTGGGTCATCTGTGCTTTTACTCATGCTTTAAAATTTGTGTGTTGATAAGATCTTGTGCGCAGTCACCATGTGTCCTTCCGCTCTTGCTCTTCTGAGCATCCTCGGCATCCTACAGCACCTTCCAGAATTTGGGTCATCACAAAAGGTGTTGGAGCAACCATTTATCAACAGATCCATCTTTTTGGATGAAATTAAGCAAAATGGTGGTTTTGGTGAAGTTTCACGTATACTGCCTTATTTAATTGGGTGACTTTTTCTGATGGTATGGCTCCAAGTACAAATATAGCAGCTGTAACATTGGCCACCCAAACCATTATGCTGGAGTGCTTGAGAGGGCAGTGATTGATTGGCTGAGGCTAGATACTTAGAATGAACCCAGCTTTGAGGTACTGTATCTTATGAAAATGTGAATACCATTTGAAATATACATGCTGTTTGGTGGGCTGCCAAATGTAGAAAGTAATTGATTGTTTTATTAAATGTGGACAAAGCCAAAGAAAGTCTCATAGCTACAAAACAGACTGACATGCTGTTATTGTATGTTTCTTGTCAGTACCAAAACCATAAGAAATAAGTTTCTGCACATTTCAATTTCAAAGCCATTTGCTTATATATGTGATACGGTATTGTCAGTATACCTTTTTCACTCTTAATGCCCTTTTCTCACCTTGGTCATTGTTTTGCAGGTAGCAGAATTCCTTTTGGAATCATCTTTGGAGGAACAGATATAAATGAAGACATCAGAAGTGAAGAGAAACGTCGGGTAATGGGAGCAGTGCTAGAAGAAGCCAGGTAAAATTTGTGTGGAAGGTTTGTGACAGGAAACTACATACTTTAAAGGCAGATTTTGTAGGAACTGTTCCATAAATACTTGGAGTTGCTGGGAGATATGTAATCCAATGGACAAAGGATAAGCAACTTGATATCACTGTGAGCTCAATCTAGTTCTTACGATTTTATAATACAGTTTCTTCATAAAAATATAGTCTGTATGCACTGTTTTCTTTTTATGTTTCCTCTGTTACAATCATTAGTTGTATTTGTCCACGTAAGAGTTGGCAGAAGTAGTGGTGAAGCTTGGCATCTTTGGCTGCAACTTTCCAAAATGACTCAAATCCCATTAAAAGTAATGAACTTTGTGCTTTTGTACCAGTCTTGTGCTCTGTCTACTGAATTATAACTGTTTTCTAGAATAGTATAACTATGCATGTGATGAGGGTATAAAATTCTAAGGCAGGTAAAAATGAGAAGAATAATAGCAAGAATACTTAACTTGTGACTTGGCAGCATATCTACTTCATAGGTAGGCATTATAAAGACAGTCTTTGATGTTTAGTGTAACCGTGGATTGTAGAAGCTTGACTGTGGTTTATTTAATCTGCTTGTTTTGGGTACAAATGTTGCATGCAATCACATTATAAATTCTTACTAAAATTATTTTAGACATTTTATATTTTCAGAGATTAATTCTATCTATACACACAGATAAAAATGCTCCTCGGTTTGAGAAGCAGACAACTAAAAATAACTGGTGTTTATCTGGTCGCATCCCGGAGTCAAACTTGCTTTCACAGGCCTTGCACTTGATGTGCTGACAGTGTGCACAGCTGACTGAAGTATAGAGAGCTTTTGTTCTTTTTTTCTGCTAATGTGATCCTTTTTCTAAATGCATAAAGAAAGAAGCAAAGACGGAAAAAAATCTTTACACAAATTCTCTCTGCTTTTGTGGTGAATTGAGAAGTGAGTTTTTTCAGAGGGTTTTAAAGTCTGGAGAAATTTCAGTGTTATGTCAGTGGAGTCAAGTGTGGTTAAGAACTGATCAGAAATCGGTGAAAACAATAGAAAACCAGAGGAGATTTTACAACATTTCTCATTATTTCAACATCCCCCTGAAAAAAACTTCTGCTTGGTCCAAAAGTCAGTTGATTTTAACTATATTTGATCATAGCCATGGCGAGGCTATAGTCCTTTCTCTTGTTTGAATCCAAAGTAAAATGGATGTAATGTTTCAAATGGGATAAAAAATTAAATAGATGGCCTAAGTCTTATCAAGACACAAACTATTGTCTCCTCATGTGCAGTCCAACTAATTGCTTACTGACGACAGGATGACTTTACCTGCATTTCTGTCCTTCTCCATCAGTTCTTTCCTGTAGCTGTGTCCCAGGCTTCTGTGCGCCAGGACTGCTTTCTGAGCAGGTCTAACTCACTAACAGCTGTAAAATTGAGATCTTTTGATCTGGGTTAGTTTTCTACTGCTTTAATATGGAAAGTCAACAAAGATGTTATTTTGGTGGCACTAATCTGCTGCAGCAGGTCACTCAGCTGTATGGAGCTGTGTTGTGACTGAGCTTCTGCTGACTTCAGTACCCTGCAGAGGCTTCACTCCAGGAGTGAGCTCTGCTAAGGGAAGGAGAGCCTCAGTGTGCACTCAGGTGTGATAAATGGAAGCATCTAGGTCTCATCTCATCCTCGGTGCTCTTTGCATACTTTCTCTAGTAGAGCTTAAATACATTGCTGAACAAAGGCTGCTCAGGATATCATCTCTATTCATCACAGCTTCTCATAAAGATAACTATGTTGGTTCAGATATGGCGGTATGGATTTTAGTTCATGTTAGCAATGAGGAAATGTGTTCAGTGTCTGCAACAGGCTTATATCTTGTGGTTTTATCTTTGCTAATGTTCTCACTGTTATTAGCTAACTTACCTCTGGCATCAATATGCTGCTCTGTCTACAGTGACTTGAAAAATGTGGTAGGTAAACAGATTTCAAAGACAGCGCTTAATGACGCTCATTGAAAAATCATTAGGGCACATTCTTATGTCTTAATGGGACTTGCAGTTGAAAATCACCTTATGGCCTTATTTATAACAAAGTGTTTATACTTTTTTGTTGTCCTGTAATTAAAAAGTATTCTTTTAACAGTTCTTCAGGAAGAGAGGAAAGTCATTTAATGTGTCGGTTATAAGGAGAACATTAGATTTCAGCACTGGAAATTGGAAAATTATCTCAAAAGAGAATGTACGAGTGTCCGTTCTGATCCAGTTCTGTGTTTTAAGCATGATCTGTCACCAGTACAGCTCACGTAGCTTATACAAAACCATACTGAACCACCTTTTGTGTGGCTTTTTTTTTTTAATGGTAATTAATTTAGATACTTGAGGTGTAGTTTTGGATTTCCTCTGATGTTTCAAAATGCATTAGTCCATGCTCTATGCAATTCATGACTCTGCTGTAGTAAAAGTAATTCAGTTTTCTAGAAGTTATACTGAATGGATCTCTTCCCCAGTATTATCACTGGTATTATTCATTGCATAGTTATTAAAAGAAAAATTGATTTTTTTCTTTATTGATTGCAGGGTTCTAAGCAAAAAGCACTATGAATTGTAGATTACTTGTCCAGTACAATATACCACCACTTTCCATAAAACAAAGTATTGAGCACTCTCTAGCTTTATAATGAGCGTTTCATTTTTAATCAAATTCCTCTAAATGGTGGTTGTACTCCTTTAGGGTATTTAAATCTATTGAATAGTATTTTGTAGACTTGGGAACAACAGTTTTTTCTGCTTGTTAATATGATATATTGAAAGTATAATTGCAAAATCTAGAAAGAAAACAGATGCATCTTGAGAAAACAAGCATTTGCAAAGGCCTCAATAACCATAGAGCTGTCGTGTTATATATGTAGAATGCATTGTAAAACCATAAAGCAGATACTACAAAACAAATGTATGGGAGTAAGTCTGCTCACAACAGACAAAATAGGAGTTATAACTCAGCATTTATGTGACTTCTAATGAGTGCCCTCGAATTGTAACATAGCGTCTCCAGTGGAAAAGCACTGTTTTGGCTGTGACTTAGCAGTGTGCTTCACCTCTTGCATTTGTGATACTATAGAGATGCCTCAGAATGGAAATATTACGTTAATACCATGAAATGGAAACATGAGTTGTAAGTTTTTTATTTGATAACTTATGATTTATATTCAATGTTTTTAAAAATGATGAAAAAAGAAAGAATTTAGCTGAAGAGACAAATTACATCTCATATGAAAGAGACATTCAAACCTATGTATTCTACAGAACTGACAGTCTTCAGGAATGAACCATTTGTGTTCCAGTTAATACTGAAGTTCCATTTAAGAACAGTCAAAGCATGTGCATATATTTAATCACATCTTAAAAGTTGCCTTAAAGTTCAGGATGAACAAAGATTCTTTATTAAATCGGACTCCATAAAAGTATCTCATATGACTTCTGGGTATTACATCAAGCAAAGAAACAAGTAACTTGTTTCTTTGATATGTTTAGATATCAGACTTCTGTGGCTGAAATCTCTCTATAATGAGATGCCTAAAAAGGAGGACTGTAGATATCAATGCTGCTTTTAAATGGTCTCTGAAATAACTCTTCTATTGCGTGGGATGACAGTGTACTGAATGTTTCTCAAAGGCACATCAGTAAAAGTCAGGATGAACCTTGGTAAGCAGACATGAGGGAAAAGTGAAAGTAGGCTTGGGAGCAGTTTTCTTCTCTCTCTCAGGTGAAAAAATCCTACCCATGAAGTTATTCAGGTACACCCTTGTTTGTTTATCCATACTTGATGCGATTTGTGTAGATTGCAGCTGTGTGTATTAATTTAGATAAACTACAGGATGTTCCCATTATTTTTCTCCTATTTTAAGAAAATCATCACTTTAACTCCATGAGAGCTCTAAGTTGTAAATCCACTTAAAGCCTGAAGAAAGCCCATTTGTTTTACCAATGTTTTCTGGTTAAGTAAAAATAGAAAGCCTGCTTTCTGTCTCTCCATCTATCATTTTTATAAGCTTCCTCTCTTCTTATATATATATATATAAATATATATATATTTTTTTCTGAAATACTTCTGTGTTTGTTATGTTTAAACACTTTAAGCAGTAGATCCCAGCTATTTTTGTCCATTTCACTAGGTTTGCTGTGGCTTTCACGACAAAAATGAAGGAACTGGCAGCAGCAGAGTGGGTATGTTCATGTGATGATGGTGATGGTTATCATATTAGTAACTACTCAGTCTCCTAAAATGTCTGCTAAAAATTGCTAGAGAATTGTAATCATCTTTATATTCTCTAATGCTGTTTGTTGTTTTTTTTTTTCTTCATAGAGAAAGCCTTTCATATTTATGGGCTTTGACAGATCAAATAGATCTGGCATTTAAATGCTGTTCAGTATTTGAAAAGAGAAAGTGCTTCTCTGTAACAGTTGAAATTAATCATTATTGCTATTATTGGATTCTTCCTGATACTATGTGCATATATTGTTTCTTTCTGCAACATTTGATAAATTTTGTTATGTTGACAAAATTGCACTAAGCTTACAGTAAGAATTTGGAAGAAAAATGTGAGAACATTTATCAACACTGGAAATAGAATGAACTTTTGTAGGTGAATTGCAAATTTAAAACTGAAGTTATGCTAAGCCCAGTGGTGTATAATAATACAGCACTATTGACCAGGCCTTGAAGGATATAGGGCAAGTGAATAGTGCTTTTCTAAAAGCACTTTTTAAAAGTCATCTCTACTTCTGAAAACTGAATAAACACAGCTAAATGAAATATGGAAAAATACTGAATAGAATTATTTTCATCCAACATTATAGTGTTAGATACGTTTGGCAGTGTATTTGAAAGATGATTTTGCCAGCAAAGTACTGGCAGTAATAATGCAAAACGGAATTCCTCTAATAAGTTAGCTAATTATCAAATTTCAGTTTGGCAGAAAAAAGGATATTCTACAGAATGTTTTTCAAGTAGCAAACGTATTATCCATGTGGAATAAATCTTCTTATGGTGAATTTAATTTAAAGGTAGGTATTGTATTCATGGAGAGAATCATCAGTACATGTAGAAAAATATAAAAGACCTTTCAAATACAGTTTTGTTGATAACCTCATATTTGAGCTGCCATGCTATTTTATTAGAAAAGGTGTTTAACAAAAATCCCCTTATCTAGTAAATGTGTAATGTACTTCATATTAATTGTAATGAATCCTGGATTGGTAGGGAGCTATGTGAAAACTCATCTGTTTCCATATATGATTATTGGTATCAATCGTATTTTCCAAGGGCCCAGAAACTCCCTGCAAGATTGCAACTTAAATATGCTAAATCCAAATCTTCCACTGCTGAAGGTAACTGATGGCTTTGCTGTTGAGTTCAGTGAGCTCTTAGGGTTAATTTTTCAGTCTCTCAGCAAATATTAATCTCAGGTCCTTGCAACTGGATAGTTTAATTCATTCCAGGGACTGTTTAAATAATGTTTAAGTGCTATACAAGATGAGTGCAGTGGCCTCTTGCACTTCTTTGTGAGGTGAGCATGCTTGCTTTGATAATGTGCTGTGTATGCAGTAAAAGTGTGAGCTCAGGCAGTCTTGAGCAGAAAAAACTCAAGTGATTTCTCCAGGACCTAGCTAATTTGACTGATGTGATTGAGTTTCTTAATACTTTTGTTGTTTTTTTTTGTTGTTGTTGTTCTTGAAATATAAGACCAAAAAGTCAGGAATTTAAGTTTTAGGGAGAATAAAGAGTAAATGAAAAAACATAATTTTTAGTAAAATTAATATTTTAATTTCATAGAATCGTAGAATGGCTTGGGTTGGAAGGGACCTTTAAGATCACCTAGTTCCAGTCACGTGCTATTGGCAGGGACGCCTCCCTGTGTCCCTCATCTATTCGTTCTCCCTCATCTAATCTTTCATTTAGCCTTTGAGATAGTATGATAACTAGGTAATTTTAAATGCATAGGTCACTCTGAAAGCAAAGCTTCCTGCTTATTTCCATGGAAACTGCAACAGGTACAAAGAGCACAATAACACTATTTGATAGAGCAAATTCTCAGCTACAAAACACTGTTTTTCTTAACATAGTCACACCACCATTAGCTGTGCATGTTTGCCAATGATAAACACTCATAACAATCTGCATGGCCATCTGGGTTGTGGCTTGTCTTTCACGTCACTGTTGCCAGCTGCTGAAAAGCACCACCCACTGCCTCACTGTGCTCACATCCACTGTTTGGTCTCCATAAATGTTCAGTAATTATCAGTCAATTTCAGTGGGTGCAACTTCTTCTATGTGAAGGGTTCAGTTATATGCTTTTGCTTCATCTGCACTTCCATATCAGACACCATTCTTTCAGACTTCCTCTCTGCTGCCATCTGTCACGTGGCAACAAACTAATGGAATATTGGTGAGAGGGTTCAGCCTCTGTTGCCATACCATCAGCATCTGCCTCTGACTTTGTGTGCTAACATAATAAGAGGCTTTACTTTTGGAGCAGCCCATTCATTTTCTTCTTGTTTTTTGAAAATAACTTCTCTGTAACAACTGAAACCTAGCGGTTATACGTGTTAAAAATATATGGGCTAACACTAATTAGGATTCTCTTTGTCTGTTAGTTTATTTTCATGCATTCATTATTTGCCTGGATACCATGACCATGGTCTTAGAATTTCTGAGTACTCTTTATTTAGTAGGTACCATTATACCTGCTGGATTGCAATTCTAACTCATTCATTCAGTGCAATTATTTGTAGTATCTGATGCTGCTGTTGGATAATAGGTTGGGTCAACCCTATCACCTTCATGTAGGTGAGTTGATGGCAGACTGCCAGTGGAGAAAATAGAGACAGATACTGGAAGTAGACAGTGCTGGTTTCTGAAGATCAGGGTAAGGCAATAAGGAGCAGTCAGACATCTTAGTACAAGGAGTGCTTTTGGGTAGCATGAAGCAGCACTGGTGACCCGTGACTGCCTTGTTAGCCCAGATTTTTTTTTTTTTTTTTGGCACGTGTATTAGTTTTCCACCAATAAGGGGCAACTGGGATAAAAAGAGCAGGTCAGGACCACCCTGTTAACTCGCCTTATCTTGTGAAATATCAGTAAGAAACATATTTTTATTTCCTATAGTTGAGCCGGTGATGAAAAACTCTTAGGTTGCCTTGTATGGAGTCAGGAGTTGGACTTGAAGATCCTCATATCTGTATCTTCATACAAAGGGTGAGAGCAAGTGTCATACATTTTCTTTCAAACACTGAAAAGCATTAATACAGCTTTCCATAACGCAGCTTACAGAATATTACCGCTCTTTACATATTAATTCACCCTAATGTGATATACATAATTCCTGTAATGTGTGCTTTATTAATTAGCCAGTAATTCACATTACAAACATGTATGCAATAGCACTGTGCTCAAGGCCTATATCTTCCATCAACTTCTTTTCCTTAATTATGAATTGCATAATACAGCTTCTGTAATAATCCGTATTCTAAGTAAGTATGAAATACTTTCAAATATCTTGTGCTTATGGTCAGTGTTTTATGTCAATAGTGTAAAATTTGTACCTAAGAATTGCCTAAGCCAGTTTTATTGGTATTCAGTTTCATTTTTCTACTCTCCCTACTAGCATTTAAAATAAAGAGCATAACATAAAATTGATCTATAACATGTGAATATATCTGTACTCCGTGTTACACAATATTTCTACCCTTTTCTTCTTGATGATCCCAGCCTTGGCAGGAATATATTTAGTTACTGCATAGTCATTAAGGATCTTGCAGAGCGTGAAACAAAATAATTAATTTCAGCTTATTTTTGAAATGTAACGGTTTTAGAGAAGTAAAAAACATATCTTTAAGCCCCAAAGTCCAAGGGAGGATTATGCAGTATGTCAGCTATAGAGGCAAGACTGGCTTAATCTGCCCCCTGCCCCATCTACCTTCTTTCCACTTTTTCTTTCATTGCATCTTAAGTCCTAGCTCTGAATTTCAGCTCTTCTACTTGTCCTAAAAATTAATTGTCCTTCAACTTGCAGTGCTGTCTCCATCATTAGCAAGGCTTTTTTGGGATTGAAAAATCCAATTTAATTTAAAATGGTACTTATTCATAGATTTAAAAAAAAAAAAAAAGGCTAAGAAGTATTAAGTAATAACATATGAAGCCATCTTCTTTATTTTTTAAATTGTTGGATCACAAAAGTTCATTTGTCTTTTGAAAGATATCCTTAGTCTTCTACTGTAGCATAAACAGCGTTACATTTTTCCCACTTCATTTATTACTGGATCTCCTGCTTGCTCACGTTGTTTTTGTGATGTGGCTGATTCACTCTGATTCTCTGGAACTGTCCTCTTCCCATCTGTGAGCTGCTTGTTGATGACTATTCACTTCTTCCTGACCCCTTTTCTGTCCATTTCTTTTACCATTTTTCTTTCTCCAGTTCATCTTTAATAACTAAAATAGACTGTTATGACTGAGCAGTGAACTGTAGGGGCAGTCATGTAGAAATTTTGAATTAAAAAATCCTCACAAAATACCTTCAAGTGGAAGAAAAAAGAAAGTTGTCACTTCTTTCTTTGGCTTCTTATTTCCTCAGCGGACTGGTTCAGGAATTTGTTGCTTTAGTAGTTTGTTTCTGCATTAAGTTTTGTTTTTATTTCCTACCCTGAAGTCACCCTTCAGATGTGATTTCACACTGCTGAGGTTGGAGTGGAGGTGGGAGAGAAGGGAAAACTAATGTGCAGAGTGATGAGATCCAGCAGCATCACGCTCTACCTCATGTAACTGTGCCTGCATTATGCCACCAGTTTCCCACACTGAGACAAGTCTGCATAGCAGTTCTGAGCTTGAGGAGTTCAGCAGTGTATCATCTGTGTGTTGGCCATTTCCCACTGTTCAAAAGTGGAGTGGTTGGAGGGGCAATATGGGACTCTTTTTCCCATTTGCACCGTAAAAAGAGGCACAATAGTCAAATCCTCAATGACTCACAGAGTCACAGCCTGTTGGGGAACTGTGCTTCTCTCCATGGTGAAATGGTAGCAAAGAGCATTTAGCCCTAAGTCAGCAAAGACTGATGTTGTAGCAAAGGTTGTTTTGGGACTCCAAGATGGTACACTAAGCAATAGTGTCACTAGAACTGCTTGAAAGAATGTGATTTCAAACTGAAACTTGCAAGGTAATATTGGGCAAATTTGCTGGCGAATGAGCGAGTTGAGCCATTTCCTACCTTACTCCTAAGGCAACCAGTGCTTTTAAAAGAAGTAGGAAATGTCTGAATGCAGAGTTTTTACAAATGAAGTCAAAGAAACTGTGCTTTTTTTGCTGGAGGGGAAGAGTGCGTTCAGTTGTTCATTTTTGTTCTGTTATGTTGTCCTTTTTGAAAGATCCTGAGAAGATTTCTGTTTTCTTTAAAAAAAAAAAAAAAAAAATCATATTCCACAAATTCATGGTTGGAGTTACAGAAAGGCAATGAAGTAAGAACTAGTTTGTTTAATAATATGTTAAATTACTAGTGTACTAACTCTTCAGGAGAAACTTTGGAAGTGTTGCAATTACCACTTTTACTATATCTATTTTAAAATAATTTTGTGTACAATTCTTATTTGGGAATAACTGCAGTAACTACAAATGGCCCATGTTCCTGTATAGACAAGTCTTACATATATTTGGCAGCAGTCTTTGAAAAGGTTAGTGGTAAGAAGGGCTGGATGCATGCCTGATATGTTTCAAACTTCTATTACGGATAAATGTGTCTGTGGTTCTAAAACTAGCTGTACTTTTTCTTTGAAAACCAGTGTTTTTGAGAGCTAGGGCTGTTCTGTAATTGAACATCTTTTCTTTTTAATGATTATGAGAAAGTACACTGAGCTAAACTAAAAAAATATGCTTCTACTGACCTGGTAATCGTGTTAATTACAAAACTAACCCCTTGATACTGTAAATTTTTGCTGTAAATGTAATTTCAAGTGCTGATTTTGTTGGCTTTTAGTCGTATTAAGATATTACTTTCTAATGATCTGTCTTGTCAAAAGAAAATCATAGTGATGAGCATATTGTTATACTAGATTTTTTGTAAAGGCTGAGCAGATCTTTTATGATGAACTATAAATCACTTTTCTTCTCCTTCTCTTTGAAGCCAGATGCTAGGAAGAAAATATATGTCCAATATCAAGGTGAGAGTTTTGAAATATTTACTAATGCGTTCAGTTTACTTAATATGTTTAGTACCTGTATGTTTATGTATCTATCTTTTCTCTGGAAATGTTTTGTTGAAATGGGCCTTGGTTTGAAGTGCTGACTCCACTGAAGTCGAACTCTTTGCCATTGCCTGTATTGTTCTGTATGACATGAGGTGTGCTTGAGAGGAATATGTTTTCTTATAGCAAGACTTCAAGAGGCATGGTGCAGCCATCCAAGAAACAAGCATGTCGTATTTCTCTTTTCTTCAACACAGGAATCAGGACTACTCCCACTGAAACATTTGACTGGTGTGGATTTCTACAAAATGCAGGTATAGCTCACTTTTTTCTGTATTAACCATATTTATTTTAAATAGATATAATTTTGAATAGAATTTTAGAATGTGAAGGCTAACTGATCATGTAATAATCATGTTTAATGATATGAAAGTCATTAGATTCAGGTAGAACATCAATCGGTAAACTGCCTCCAGATTGTAAGTTTGTCCAGTTCTGAATTACACCAGCTATTCCTGATATAGGTCAATAACCCCTAGAAGATTAGTTAGACTAAAGCACCAATACCTGACCATGCTGTGTAATGGAAAGTGAGGATGTCCTTTTCAGAAGAGCAACTGAGGTGAGGAACCGGTAAAGAAGGGGAATTCGTATTGATTTTTAATTATTTGGTCTTGATATAGAGTTTGTCTCTATTTTCACTAATATGATGGCATGTAGGGCTGATGGCCTAATTTTAAATCACCTGATCTTGGCAATACTTTAATTAAATACTTTAATACAGCTATCTTTTCCCAAAAGAATTTGTATGCATTTTACAGCAGTGAAAACATTTCAGTAGTCATCAATTTGATCTCTCATAGTACAACTGTTCCCTCAGTTACTAATGAATCCTCATATTCAATTGCTTTATCATATAAGTAAATGTATACCATTATGTGAGACTGGTGTTTAATTTTAAGTTGAGCATTGTGAGGTTATTTTGTTTTAGTAAATCATGGCACACAAGCGCAGTGCCAAGATTAATAGTTTTCTGAAGTGAAATGATTTGTCTCATCCTAACCCAGCCCTAGCACTGAGTGGACCGCCAACTAAATTATGATTAAAAGAACAGTCAACAGGTTGGGGAGGAGGAAGCTCCCCCTAAGGTACATATCATCTAATATATCAGAGACAGTTTTTGCCTAGTTTGTACTAATACAAAAGTGCAAAATAATTTGGTAAGTACATGAAAAACAAACAATAATATAACTCAGCATCTGTGCTTGTTAAATTATAACTTGAACACTGGCATCAGATTGTTCAGTGTTTGTTGCTTGTTTGTTTGTTTTAATGACTGTTTCAACTCATCAGTCTTGTCTCTGTTTCCATTGCTGGTGGCAGACTAAAATTTCCACTTAATGTTGCTCATGGAGGCAGGTTTTTGGCTGTACCCTTACACTTATTGCAGACTAATTAGGAGTTTCATTTGAATTGCTTTTCTAGGGATTTGGAATTTCATGGTGTTTAAAATGTTTAAAATTATTCTAATGTGGAGCAATCAGTAGAAAACTGTATTACCATCAAAGCACAAAAATTGTGGAATTAGGATTTTTTTCATAGTCTCTGCAGCAGATTTGAGAGTGATATTTGAATGGTGTTGGTGTGCTAGCTGTGCTGTTTTCAGTGACTGCTGTTAAAATATTTATTGGTAAAATCTACAACAAAAGATTTTAAAAGACAATTTGCAGTCTAGTTGCAGTGTTTGTCTTAGTGTAAACTACAGTAGCCAAACCAAAAAGCCAAGGCAAGTAGAAATTTCAACACAGACTTCAACAAGACAATCGTTTCAGTTTATTTAGTAACTCAATACTTTCTTAGGGAACTGCTACAGCGTGGGTCAGGCTGGAGGTCAGCCTACATGCTCAAAATATTTTTGTCTGTCCTTATAATCTGGAAATCTTCATACATCATAATTGGTTCTGAATTAAGATGCTTGTCTTTAGAGAGACAATGAAAGTTCAAGTTTTTGCTGAAAGGTAGATCAGAGAAAATGACAGCCTAAGTACATGCAAAAATGGAGTCTACCAACTTAGCTCAAGGATGGGATACAGCTACTTAAGATCACAGGCAGGCTTGATGTCCTCATACCTTGATGAAAGGCTCCTTTTGATCTCTGGAATGTGGTTGAAGCTGTAAGCCCTAATAAACACTCTTGTAAACACTTAGAAGTCATGTGATTAGAAGAA
Organism: Tragopan temminckii; assembly: GCA_028571105.1. Taxonomy (NCBI): domain Eukaryota; kingdom Metazoa; phylum Chordata; class Aves; order Galliformes; family Phasianidae; genus Tragopan; species Tragopan temminckii. The sequence goes on along the minus strand of JAOWBP010004343.1, from coordinate 3,698,299 downwards.
GGAGATAACTAACAAAGTCCATATTAATGAACCCAACAGATGTGTTGAAAACATCGTATAAAAGTAAGGAGAAGACTTTTAAATAAGAAAAATACTTTAATTTTCTGTATTTGAGCAGGTGGTGAAAAACTCTTTGGTAGCACTGTGTGGAGTCAGGAGTTAGATTCAGTGATTCTCAGGAGTCCTTTCCAGCTCGGGATATTGTATGATTCTAAAATACGTCACTTAAGATACAATGTTCTCAATTGCATTTTTACCCCTCAGCAAGTTAGTGCTTGATATTATTAGGCCTGCAGCTTTACAATAAGATTAAAGATTTACAGTATTTTTTTTTACTGTACATCTATGATTTTTACATGTTCTCCTGATAGTACCTAGAGGCATGGACTTAAATGAATCTGCTCCCTCAGAAACCATTTAGATAACATCTCTACTTATTCTTTACTTTCTTAGAAAAGTGATGTCCTTACTCATGCTTCAGAAATGATTCTAGCTTCACGTTATCTGTTTGCCTGTATTCATCTTTTGTTTTGCTGGCATCTAGGTAAAGATTTTTTTTTAAGTGCCAATTGTCAACTGTTATAGTATATCTTAGTACTGAAGTTACTATTTTTCCTAAAAATAGCTGACGTGACAAAGGTACACAATTTCAGATAAGGAACAAACCAGGAGCCAATGAAATCATAAATAATAAACTCCCATGCATTATCAAAATGTTTCCCACTGGATACTTTTAATATAATTCATTCTCTCATTATATCTCATAACTGAATACCTCCAATTGATTGTGCCATAGTGGTGTATTTCCATTTTAGAAGGGAGTCAAAAAGGACTGTTGTATCTTATTACAGATTGAGCAGCCTATCTGGGAAAGGCAGAATGATAGGAAATTCTCAGATACTCAATATCTTGTTTAAGTAACAAGAAAAAACTTCTTTTGCATACCTGTTTTCACCCAGCTGATGGCTGTAGTTAGTAAAGGCAGCTGTTGCAGTTATTCTATTCCCCTTATTAGAATTCGTACGAGGACAAAACACACTTAAATGATTGCTTTCTTGTACAAATAGTTGTATTTTTTCTCACACGAGGGCTGGCATGGCTTGAGAAAACAACATGTGGGGGAAAAAACTGATGCAGGCAACATCTTGACATGTAAATCTAATAACTTTCAGTGAATGAGCAGAAAGCTAACAAGATGCACAGGTGCTACCTAAGCTTGATCTTAAGCAGAGAATGAGTAAAGTCTACAGTACTAAACAGTGGCTGTGATGTGCTGGTAATACAGTCTTCTTAGGAATGTCTTTATATGTTCTTAAGTGGATTGAGTTGGTGAATGTCTGCCTGTAAAAATGAATTAGGTGATGAGTAAGATCTACAGCATTCTATAAAGTAAAACTACAGCTGACTCTCACTTCACTAAATTGAATAGCTGAGGCAAATCCTTGCTCAAATAGCTCTTCTTTGACAGCTCTTAAAAGGCCGTGCAAGATCCAATCTCAGGGTGGTGTGTCTAATATCTGCAATTTGAGAAAAAACATTCTACAGTAGAGAAGGAGGACTTGGTAAAGTTGCACAAAGGGAATAATCTGCCTGTTTATTCAAAATAATAGTGGTCAAATAAGTGGGCTATTTCCTTTATTAGGTATTATGTTAAGTAATTTCACTAGTCAAATAATTAAACTGATAGTCATGAGATTCTTGAGAGAAGTATCTTTAAGCGTCACAGGACTCAAATGTAAAAATCCAAATTTGAAAGTAATTGGTGTTAGCAATTTCCATCGTCAGAGCACTTGAAAATATTATCTAATAAAAACTCTGGAAGCTATAAGATAGAAACAATATGATGTTAAAAGATAAACCATTATTTCAAGCATAGTTAACGTTGGCTGAGGTGCGTCAGATGAAGAGTGCAGTAATTCTGTAATCTCTACATGAGAACAGGGAGACCTGATTGCTCACTGCTGTTTACCTCAGCCTTCCGTGCTGACCTGCACTCTGTTTCGGATTAACTGATGGGTGGGGGTTCATAGTTTAAAACGAATATTTGTGCCATATGCATAATTAAAATGCAGTCTCAGTTTTGCTGACAAGTTCTAGTTGTTTGTTTTGTTGAGTTTGTCGTGAATTGAGACCAGTGTTGCATGTCTTAAAAACAAACAGTATTAATGGACCACTGCACCAGAATGGCTTTTGCAGTCCAAATGTTTGTGTATATTATAAATTACAAATTATTTCTTGGTCCAATAACCAGTAAAATATTACTTACCGTGTCTGCTGCAGCCATTCTTGACAGCTCAAGCTGCTAAAGTTAAATGGAACTGACTCAATAATGAACCCTGTGACAGGGAGCATATAAAAATCCCTGAACTGGATTTTAATTTTAAAAGCAATAGCAGTTGAGTATTCACCATACTTCTGACTCCCCCAGTAGACAGTTTTGATGCAAGGCTCACATGAATTCCAGCCCCTGACATGAGGAAAGATATTCAAGAATTTTTTTTTTTTTTTTTTTTTTTTGTGGGTTAGTGTTGTATATTTTCAAGAGGGATTTTTTGATGCTAAACACCAACAGGTTAAGATATTTTCCAGACTTATTTTATATTTGTATTTCTTAAAAACAGTGTTAAAGTAAATTCTTTATGACAATTGAACTTCTGGTTAAATACACTGTAGCACTGCTGGCTGGCTGTTAGGGCTAGATAACTATTGACTTTTACCTGATCTTTTTTAGCAACCTGTGTCTGCCCAAGTCTCACAGTATTCTTGAAACAGGTGTTGAATTGTTATATGGATGCCAAGTTACTCCTTTTATGGGTAGAAAAATTGAGAAACACAGTTATTTGTATAATGGCCAAAGCTGATTTCTGACGTTGAAAAATCTGACCACCAATTTTTTTAATTCCTCCAAAGCCTATCCTTTTGCTGTCCCTGGAAATGGACTCACATGCATTGTAGAATGATATGCATGATTAAGTTCTCCACTGCACTGATTTAAAGATTAGTGCAAGAGCAAGAAACAGAGGGAACAAAAATGAGAATCCTTTAGAACACACCCTGCTATTGCTCTTACCATTGTATGCACTTATTCCTGAAACTACAGAGTGATTTAATTTTCTTTTATCTGCATTCAGATTGTTTTTAAATGTTTTGTTACAGACATTCCTGCAGATACAGACGATTTACACGTATTTCTTCTGATATGCGGACTTAGAAGAGTCAAAGACCCTCTGTATTTAGTTGATGTATTCTCAGGTAC
>JAOWBP010004343.1:3652801-3686067 GCA_028571105.1 Tragopan temminckii | reverse complement strand
ACTGGAACAGTATATTTGATAATTTTGTGAAGTACAAAATGTATGATACTCCACTTTGTAGAGTATGTGATTAATGTATCCTATTAAGTGGTGTTTCAGGCAGGTGAGTTCTGTTAGTTCCATTATTTTGAAGACATGGAAACATTCCTGCAGGTCATGTTTTTTTCTGGAATTTTTCCAGTGGTTTCTACAGCAAAGTTTCTGGAATGTTTTTTGCTGGGGAAGCAGGCTCTCTTCTTGAAATACCCTTTCAAAATGGGATGCTTTCAGGATAATGGAGGCTGAGATGTAAAGGTACTTGTAAAATTATTTATACATGTATTCCCTGCAAACAGCTCTTTGCCTTCCATATGCTTCTTCAAAACTTCAAGGATATATCATCATGTTGAACATGCATAGTGATGGCTCTACTAATATTAATTCTGATACATTCTGGTGTTTCCCTCAACATTCTGCTTGTATTTGGCATAGAATTCAGATACATTATTCATATCAGACCCAATTAGCTTCATCATACATTCTTGTATGAAGCTTCTTCTGTGATCTCAAAGCATCTTACGTTCCAAGTTTTATTTCGAATTCAAGATCAATTAAAATATGCTATATATTTCCTTAGTTAGAGAAAAGCATAATTTTAAGCACAGTAGCTCCAATGATATCTATGACTGGTTTCATTTCATTTTATAAAAGCCTTTTTATAATATTATTGGTGTCAAATAATGTGGAAAACATTGTTTGCAACGTTTGCTGATGGGTCAGAAGACTTTTTGTTTGCAGGATAACATTCTAATTCCACTGCAAAGTTGAAGAACTTTCTCCTTGCACAGACATGGACAGAATGCCAATCGTTTTCACTTATGGTTCTAAAGATAAAGCAACCATTTCTTTTTGTTGCTTCTTATCTCTCCAAACCATAACAAATACAGTTTTAAAATCACTATTTACTGTCTATCAGAAGTTAAAAGCTACATCAGATCAAAAAATGTGATTAAGTTAGAACACATCCAGTTTCAAGGCATTTCTCATTGTTTTAATCTTGGAAATAAAAACAACGTCCATAGCACTTTGAATATTGCCTTTAAAGATTCAGTGTGACTAGAGATGGGAAAACATGTTCTCTTTTTGGTTATTCTGATTACTTTGACACCTTCAGTATCTAGTAGAGTATCTCCTTCTATAACTTCAGTGACATCAGCCTTCCTTGTTCTTACATTAGTTCTATCAGAAACAAATCAACCAACCAAAAACTGTTTGGAAACTGTTAGTTTTTCCTGAGTTTGCCATGTTCTTCTTGGTAATTATAGCTACTCTCATGGACAGCAGTTAAAGAAACTTGCTCTTCCACAAGAAGTTCCTTTCACGCTTTCATTTCCTCTTCAATACATTCATTTGTCCTTAAGAAAGCAGGGACAATGAGGGAAAAAAAAAAAAAAAAACAAGGAACACAGAAGAAAACTCAGTTTGCCACCCCTTTTCCCTATCCTGAGGTCCATATATCCTCTTATCTCCATCTGTGGCAATTTGTTAAACTGCTCTGTCCTCCCTTTTCCTGCAGCTTCCCTTTTCAGACTGCACTGAAAACACCAAAAACAACCAAAAACAGGTTTTATTCACATACACAAGAACTGTCTCTCTTCAGCTGCTCAACTCTCCCCATTTCTCCATGGGGGGGGGGGGAAAGAAGGTTCTTCAAGTAGAGGTTTCGTCATCTCAGGAAGGTGCCAAATCTCAACTTCATAATACTCAAATTCCTAGACTATTTCATTCTTCTGTCCTTTTGTCTCTGTCCACTATTTCCTGCAAATTGAAGTGTTTATTCCATCTCACACAGAGACAGGCCTTTACAGAGACTGCCATGTCTGTTTTGTCACGCAGCCTTGTCCTTTAGTCACCGGATGAAAGGCTGCTCTAGAAGGATACACTACGAACTGTCCCAGTCTATGCTCAGCAAAATCAAACAAAAGAAGGTAAAATGCTGCTCTGCACACAAAACCCACTCTTCTGTTTTAGCCCAAAGCTAAAACAGACCTCAATCCAGAAACAAACAGCAAAAAAAAAAAAAACAAACAACCACCAACCATCTAGTATACTCAGAGTGGTTAGCAGATGTGAATGGATGCAGTCCTTCACGCTGTGATTGAATTGCAGTGTGTTACACTTCAAAGAAAGTGGTTTAAATGAATTGGGGAGAGATTAGTGTGGTGTCCGCGTGGCTGGGAAAGCCTGTCTCTGTCTTGAAGAACCTGGGCCACCAAAGATTGAAGAAAAAGGTCAAAGAAATCTTCAGTGCTTAAGTTCAGCAGATTCTATTTTGTTGTGATGTATGTATAGGAGTATAAAACATTGCTTATTTGTTACTGATCTGGGTAGGAGAGGCTTCACAATGTGGTTGGTTTAAAAGTCACTGTGTCTGGTCTATGGACTGCTCTATCCACTGAAAGCTAAATTAGAGGGATAAAAACTGACTCTTATACAGTGGACATGATTTTAAATTGTGATCACTGTTGGTATTCTTCATTTATTCTTGAAGGAAGTGAACATTTATGGCTTATAGACAAGTGGGAAATTTTGGGCTGAACTGTAGTCACCATTAACTATTTGCATATGTGCTGAGGCTTCATATCTGAAAATAAAGTCTTGCCAATCACTGAAGATAATATGAAGATGCAAATAGCAGTTAAACTAAAGGTGAAAGCTATGAAACATTTTGTCCTTGATACTATATCATCTGCACACCTTACTTTTAAATCATGGCTTGATCCAGCCATTACTTGAATTTGCAAGTTTATGGAATATTTGACACTGAGTTAATGGGATCTGAAAGAAAAAATGATAAGGAAGAGAGGATAGCCAGCTACTTTGGGGCAATAAATAATGCAAAACCACGTTAAATGGGCAGACACAAAGAATTATTCTGCATCCTAAGGTACAAAATTGTATGTCCGGCATCTGTGAAAGCTTACCGAAGGAGCCAAATAAACAGAAGTAGGTAAACAAACTTCAAAGCCAGAAAGAGAGGAGCCAAGCACTAACTGAGTTTGAGTGCATGCAGGACCTGGAAGGACTACTGTTAGCAGAGAAAACTTTTGAAGTTGTGAGAGGGAAATACAGCTCAGCTGGCTGCTGGCAGCAACACAATGAGCGCACACAGCTTTCCTCTGCCAAACGTGGGTCAATGCCATTCCTACCAGGACATCAAGCCAGAACGTAGCTGAAGTTTTTAAGCCCTTTGAACCTTGGTACCGAATAGTTTAATTTGTGATTGCGCACAGTGCCAGCAATTATTGCTTATGCTCCCCCAGCAATACTGACCTATTACTCTGTGAAGTACACAGACACACCAGGTAACTTCTCAGCTTTGCCTGCCATAAGGTAGATCTGTCACTATTCTGAGTTTACATACAGCTGGCATTTGCCTTCCCTGGGGTGACTCTCTGATGTTTAAGAATCATGTTCTTTTATCTGCTGAATCTGATACGAAATGGTTTAATTGCAGACTTACTTTCATTGTATAAATAATAAATAAACCATGCATTTTACTTTCATCGCTGTAGCATCAATACGATTCCTGTGGTAATTGAAAGAACGTTCATTCTCTTTTCTCAGTTTATTTTCTAGCTTTGTTTTCTAGATAGATACTGGTATTTCTGGGCTTTTGCAAAAAATCTCACACAGAACTTTGTTTAGGAATTACATAAGTTAGTATTGTCCTTAAAAATGATTGGTCAGTTTACCAGGAGAAAAACATAACATGACTGTTACTGTTGAAAAATGCCTGTGAAGCATTACTCATCAAGAAGGCTGTAACACAATGAAAAGCAGAGCAGCAAGGTCACAGGCTGCAGCAAGTGAGGATCTGCTCAAATGCAACAGCTGCAGGCACAGAAATAAAATTAAACAAACAAATCTGCTTACCTTTAGAAGATCTTAAAAATGCAAGGATCTCCACTGAGATGCCCTTACCTTCACTGCCAACCCTTAAATGAGGTCTGGGAAGGGGGTGGATCCTGGCTCTACCCCTTCCAATCACACAGGTGCATTGCATTGCATACACCTGAGCTCCCTTGGGTTGGCCCTGCCTTCTCACCAGGTGCTTCATCACTGCTTCAGGTCATGACTCAGCATTTCCATTACACAGCACATGTAATATTACTTCTGGATATACGTAAGATGGTCTTCCCCCTGTTTTTGTTTAGGGCTAACTGCTGAGGTTCAAATTTACACTGTGTTTTCCTGTGACATCTACAGTAATTTTACTCCTATATGCAAACAAAAGGCTTATTAGATACCTTGTTATCCCTCAAGCATTAAGTTAGCATGTGCATCACCTCTCTCATGGTGGCTTTAGAGGTGCGTATCATGTTTGATAATGGAAAAGCAACATGTGAATTTCGTTCCTCCTTCACCAAAGTGAAACATACTTCACATCTACAATAAAAGAATAGTGCACAAATATTCATGTGATTATCAATTGCACAAACACAGCATAACTGCTCATTAGGGCATGGTACCATGCCTTAAGTAGTTCACACATCATAGGCTTTGATTTTCCAATTAAGGAAAGGGTGACACCTGAAAAATAAAGTTATTGCTGACCAGAGCTCAGTAGCCAAAACTGAAAACAAGCTAAGCCAGATGCTTCAGGAATATGAGGCAAAATCTAGATAAGTCATAGCAAATCTTCCCATTGGCTTTCAGTCAGAGAGCGCCTGGGTGATGGTTACATTTGATTAGCAGAAGTAGGGATAATGCTGAGAAATCCTCATTCCCAGCCTCACAGTATTTTTCCATTTGTGGTTACTCTCTATTGCAGCTTCTCAACTTTCATGCTTTGGACTCAGTTTGTCATTTTTCTTGAAATTATCGCTAGCGCTTAGTATTGTAACTGTGAATAAGGATCTCATTTCTTCTATCATTTACATGTTTCCAAGTTTTTGTCCTCTATAGCCACGTTTTAAAAGAATGCTAATAGGACTACCTGTCAAGAAATATTACATTACTGCTTCTGTTCTTAGGTAATTTACATAAATTATTTTTAAACATTACTTTAAATAAAATCCTCCACAGGAGCATAAAATTAAAGCTGGAATGTAGTTCAGTGTGAAGAGTATTTATTACCATGATTATACAGGCAATTGGATGAAACCAGCATAAGTCACGTAGGACTCTTCCACCTTCCCTGTTCTGTATTCTTGGCAGATACGGAGGAAGGAGAAGAACAAATCTCCGGAGTTGGAGTCCTTGGCTGTATCTGCAGTGTCGGATAGATGTGGCCTCAGGTTACTCACTAGACCAGACCTACTTATCAGACCTTACTCAGAAAACACCTGAGCGCATGGTAGTTGTGGATGGAAAGCAGGCTGGATGAAGTATGTATGTGGCCCTCAGGGCTATTCCAGGTGCAATGGTTGGGAAGGCAGTAGAGAGAGCCTGAAGTTTGGCTGGAGTTCTGCAGTGCAGAGAGGAGAGCATGTGGTGTGCTGGGCACAGGTGAAGCGTGTGTGGGGAGAAATGTGCTGAGATCTCTGGGCAGGGAGAGTGGATTTTGCATCCATTAGCCATGCAAGCTGAAAAGCATCTGTGCAAAGATTACATTCTGGTGCTGATTTTTCTGTTAAATTTGAGGTTATTGTTAAAATTCATACGTGAAAGTAATCTGTCTAGTATCTACAGTTAGTTACACATCTTTCCAACAGAACCGACCTGCGCACCTCTTGTTTAAATTTCATGTCAGAGTTGCACATATTGATAGTTTGTCTTGTCAGTGAGAGTCAGGGCAGTGATTATAACACGTGTGATTTCATGTACCACTGTCTCCCACAGGTCCCACTATAGTTATGTATTATGCATAGCCATAACTTGCAATACAACAGCAGCATCGATTCTGTGGTAGCCAAATATTTTATATCTAGATATTTGTTTATATACATTGGGCACCTAGGATTTCAAGTATAGTTTACTAGTTCACCTAGCATAGATATAAATGCTGGTCTTATTTGTGATATTTCCTTTCACTGCTGACAGTCTGTATGAACAATGTATCTCCTTCATCCATCCCTTCTTGTTCCCCTTGTCCTTATACACTTATCTGCACTACCAATTATGTACCAATGTAGGATCTTAATTTTCCATTGGCACAACAGCTATCTTCATTTCTGAGCTGAACCAAGACAATATTCTGCAAAGATCAGAGCCCATTTGTAATCAAGCTGAAGTATCAGAAGTTGTCTCTCGATAGAATATTAGACCAGCTGCTCAGAATAGATTAGTTCAGACATCAAATCTCCTTTCACACACCTGAAGTTCACAAATTCTCTTCCCTAGAAGCAAATTAGAGCAGCAGATGAGCAGAAAAAGGAATTGTTATAATCTGCCAGTTCTAGTATTTTGCCAAATATAGGAAATTTGTAAACAGCTTTTTCTGTAGAGCATGTTGAGCTTACACTGCTGAACTTACAACTGTCCATCTGCAACAGCTGTAAGAGCTTGTTGCCGCATGCCTGCTCTTACCTTAATACTGTGCCAGTCTTTACGTAGTGAGTTTTCCAGTCTGACTACAAAATTAACTAATGATGTTACGATAGCAATGAGATTTAAGTATAGCTGGGCCAAGATCAGATAAACTGATGCCAGCTGTGCTCCACGCAAGGGAGCAGGTGAATTTTTAATTAATTTATAGCTGGCCTGGCTTCGTAACACTTGGGTAGGCAAATGCTTTTTGTGGCATTAAATTTTGCTGTATGCGTATTTGTCTTAACACTCTTGGGATTTATCTTTGATTTTAAATGACTTGGTGGGCTGAATAAAAGATATAATTATTTACTAATCATTGTTTATAAATAAACTATGATATTTGACCTTGAAAAAAATGACTTTAAACAGCTTCCAATATTGGCACCCAGATGAAGAGTTTTACTGTAGTCAAGATACAGGCACAAGTTATTTCAGTATCGTAAGAACTTCAAGGAACTTTTAATTTATTATTTTCTTTTTCTTTTTTAGGAGTTTGTTGCGCTGTCCAAGAGTTTGATGAATGACCCCATTATGGAAAGAGAAATTGTAACAAGGGCCAAAGACTATGTGAAGAAATATCACTCATGGGAATGTGAGAGAAAAGCCTATCAGAATCTTGTCCTAAGCCTCCAGTGAACTGCCAGACCCAGCAGTCTGTGTAGAACACTTTAATGATGGAAATGTAATTAGATTTGGGTTTCTCTGGGTTTCTTTTCGGAAGAGATAGTAAGACATGCATTATTATTCTATTCAAATGCACCAACATCACAGGAGTTGCCTGCTACTTCAAACTATCAAATTTATCTAATTCAGCACACTGTCTCTAGCGTACCAATTCATCACAGACCAGTATCAGTTTGTAAGATCACATAGGAGAAATATATTCCTTGAACAGACACATATTTTTTGTGTAAAGTCCTCAGAAGGAGGATGATTTCTTGTATACAGTGCAACACTTCACCACCAAGAGCTTATGTCAAATGTTGTGATCATGTTGCACCCTAACAAAATGCAGTATAGAGTCATAGAAGCATAGAATGGTTTGGGTTGGAAGGGAACATAAAGACCATCCAGTTCCAACCCCCTGCTGTGGGTAGGGTTGCCACCAACCAGATGAGGCTTTCAGGTCCCCATCCAACCTTGTCCTGGACACTACCAGGGATGGGACATCCCCAGCTTCTCTGGTCAGCCTGTACCAGTTCACCAATTTCCTCATAAGAAGTCTCCACCTAATATCTAATCTAAATCTCCCCCTCTTTTACTTTAAAGTCATTCCTCCAGAAGCAGTTTTTCTTTCCACTTATACCAATCTGAATACGTTTGGGTACGTGTGACATGCACATTCAAGTACATAAAGCCACAACTAAATATACAGAGTACAAAATTATTAAGATGAAAGCTTCAGACTAAAAGACAGATGTATCTACTGATATACACATTGATACATACATCGATAAACAAAGTGTTGATGCTTAGGGAAAACAAAAAATATAGGAAATGTTTTTTACTGCCCTAAAGGTACCTGGATTCCTTTCAGCTAAGCTGGTATGGCTGAACAGTCACATGTCTGCATTTTCTCTTGAGTCCTGATTGTAATCATGTAGGTAGGCACAGCACCCGACGGCCATACATGGTTTCTCATTCCAGAATTGCATGGTACTGCCCTTGGCAGCAAGATGTGCTTGCAGGCAGAGATGCTTTGTTACATAAACTACCTCTTAATTTGCCAGTTACTTTGGTACCTTGGTTATTTATCTATTTGCTAAAAGATTTATGAGAGCTATAAAAAGGAATGAAGGGGGGAAAAAAAAGTATTTTTCAATTTACTATGTATTTTGGAACTGTTCATTCTCATTTGTGGTTCTCAGGATATATTTTAACGTGCTGCAGTAGGCTATTTTAAAGGGAGACTTATCTATACTTGAAGTCCATGCTAATCATTTTTGCTAGCACAGTGATTATGGACATATCTTTGATTCCACAACTGGTCATCAAAGAACTTGTATTTATAGAAGAAAGAGTGTCATACTTTCAATTCTTACTAAAAAACTGTATGCTTTGTACAGATTTGATCCCGTCCCCATGACTGTGAGTTTTCTATTGATTTGAATGGCTATTCTGTCTGACTTTCATTTGTAATAATGGAGTTCAGTCTGTCTTTTAAGCTTTCCTCTGTATTTTGGATGTTTTGCAACCACTGGGAGAGTAAACAAAAAAGGAATTTGAATGTTGTGTGTTGACTTCTCTAAAACTTATCCCCCTTTCGCTTGTAACGTGGTCAGCATTGCCTTCGATAACATGGGACATTGCAATCCCCAAGGGCAAAAAGCAGCCTAATCTCAAATCAGAGAACAGCTACGCACCCTTTTAAGCACATTTCTCTGAAATCTTTGTTCTGCCCTTTACATACTGGGATGTGAGTGCGCCTGCACTAATTCTCAGTTTAGAATGCATCTACCACTGAGCAGCTTCTCATCCTGCCTCTGCATCTTTCTTTGGACATCTCTGTTAGCAGGATTAGCAGGGCCTCTTGTAGTATTGCAGTCTGTCTTTTAGGCACAGCAAGCTCTGTGTTAAGGGAGGAACCCCTCTGACACTGATTTCAGCATGATGAATGTGGTAGGGGACGCTGATAGACAATGGTCTTTTTTTTATCTAACTGAGCATACTGCAGGCTGTGCTGGTCCTCTTAAAACACCTCACATGTCTCCTCTGCCCATGTCTCTGATACTCCACTTATTTGGCATTAATCCATTGGCCTTCCCCACTCCTGTAGCATTTATCATCTCCTGAGAAATACGGATTATTAACAAATAAATAAATACGTAACGTGTGATAGAAATTAGCTATACTTCAAAGCATTGAGCTAATGGTAATAAATGATTGGAAGCAGTCACAATTAGAAAGCTTTTCCCAAAGTGTAGAATGTTTATCACCAAGCTTCAAGGAACTAAATAGATTGAACTGGAATTTGTGTTATTTCCAGCAAAACAAAACATGTGCAAGTGAGAAATTCTGCTATACCCTCAGAATGTAATTAACATATGATTTTTCAGGCTGTATTTAATCTATAAATATGAAAAGTGCATCTGGGAAACAGCGTGCTCATTTGCATGTGATAACCATACCAGAAGCACAAACAAACCCTCTGCAGTATATGCATTTAAAAAAATAAATAAATAAAAAGGAAGAAAACCAAAATAGTGGTGAGCTCAGCCCTCAGGACTGCTTTACAGCCATCAGACAAAGCAGCGCTCATCAATCAAGGGCATTCAGCTTTGATATCATTTATCACATGGGCTTGTGTTCTGCAACATGAAGCCTGTCTAGTGAGGCTAAAAGGTTGGGGCAACGACTGCTAGGGAATTTCATCACAATAAATTACCGTTGAATTTATGTTTTAAATTTCATCCAGTCTTATATTCCAGGCCCATAAATATTCAGTGAGTCTTGTAAGTCCTTGTAAAGAAAATATTAGACCCTGTGCAGGCAATTTTAGGTATAATTATCTTTCATATGACTTCACTCAAACGATTTTACATTTCTGAATAATCCATTTGTTGTCCTGCAGCCCTAATTACGGTATTTATCTTCCCCTTTTGAAGCCCCATTTCTTATCCAAGCAGCTTTTCAAGCAAGGCACACCTCGCTGGGGTACAGACACAGAGCCAAAATAGCACGGGTCCTGTTTACAGGGAAAACCTGTATTGTGCATTGAGCCCTATGGCTAATTCTGCATTTCAGGACCTTGAAATGTACTGTTAATTAATCCAATTACATGCATTTTATTTTGCAATTCATTCTGTCATTGAATCCCCAGGAACAGGATGAAAGCTGTGGACCTGTACAATGGGTACCACTGTGCCATTTCTTGGCAAGATTACTCCAGGAGTGGAGACAATTTGGTGCTGTGTGGCAAAGCCCAGTCAGAGCCTGCATTTTGTGAAATGAGAGCTTCCCAAATTAACATTTCATCGTAATGAGCCCTACAGCACACCTGCTTGAGCTTTTAGACTTCATTGCTGCATTCCTATTTTATCCTCAGCCAGGATAGGCCCAAAGAGTGATGTTTCCAAGTTGACTTTTGTCCGTTCTCAAGCAGAAAGTCGGCATTGGATTAACCCAGCCAGGATAATGCAGTTCCCAGCTCTGCTGTGGTGGCTCTGCTGTTCCCCCTCCTGCCCCGCTCTGACTCTCACTGAAGCAAAGGAAGCAGAGGGAACTTTCTCTTTCTTCCCATAGCAAACAGAATCTGTCAGCTCTTATCCTTTGCCAACGTTGCAATCAACAGCTGGCTCTGAGCACCGGCCTCTGGAAAGCAGATCGGACTGATGTGAACTCTTATCTTAGCAGTCAGCAGAGCGCCGTGGAGGTGAGCTGCACCACCTGGCTGGGGGGAAGTGGGGAAAGGCTTTTGATACAGATCTCTAAGATGTTAAAGATAACAAGTCAAGCTCCTCTTTGGCCTCATTACAGCTCATTTTAGTAGTCATGAATGAGACAAAAAGCAGCACTCCCAAGGAGCCGGAGTATGAATATGGCTATGAGGTTATTAGCGTATTCGTTTAATAGTTTGGTAAAGTCTGTATTTGAGGGGGCTTGATTTCAACAATAATTAAAGTAACACAGCATTTGGAGTGTCAACCTTTGAAATTAACAGTGTTACAAGTGTTATCAGGAATGCCAGAGTTTGTAGGAGCCCTTCATGTTCAGCCAGGATCTGCTCAGTAGCTTGGCTGAGTCAATAGATTAATTCAGAGCCTTTAGGGATGCCGCCCTCGATCTCATGCTGACCACCGCTGTTTAAAGTCCTGACAGCAGCCTCAAAGCTCCAAATTAGCCAAAGGTCATTACTTTGTGATCTCAGGGAAACCAGGTTTGATATTAACCTACTTGACATATCAGGACTTACAAAGGCAACCATCAAAAGAAAATGCTAAATTGTACATTGGGAGATTTAAAAGTGTTTGTACTCCTTCTGCAAATATAATTTACAATCAGCATAGTCTGAATATTAAGCAATCCAAACATCTGTAAGGTCTGCCTTCGTCTTTAATGAATACATCGGCACTTTGTTCTTTTATGACGCACATTCTCCTGTCTATTGGGCTCATAACCTGCTCAGCCCCTTTCTCCCCTCAGTCTTTTTAATCTGTTGGTCAAAAACTATTCCACATGAAATTAAAGCCTTTGTCAAAGGCCTGTCAGCGGAGATGGGTGCTTCCATGTGGAAATCAATCATTTAATGGCTCAGTGGGATCCGAGCATTTTTTTTTCATTAAGTTGTCCAAAGTAATTTCATCACTCCAGAATGTATTTCCTTTCAGCCCTCCTCTGTGTGCTTGGTCCAAGCCCAGTTGCTTTAATGTTTGAAACCAGAATCCCATGGAGCAGCAGCCCCTGCAGCCCAGCCAGCGAGCACTTGGAATTTCCATGCACAGGCCTCAGTGTTCCCCTGTGCCATACTGGATGCTGCCTGATATACACCAACACAAAGCCTCCATCCACCAAACGTTTAACCGTATTCAGAATTTGAGAGCAAAGGTTCTACTGAGACAACTCAGCAACTTATACCCACCAGTATAAGAACAAACTGTAAGACAGAAACAAGATGTATTTATATTTGAACAATCTAAAATTTTTTATAAAGGTGACTAATTTTTATGTGCAATTAAATGAACCTCTTTAAATGAACCCTATTTTCACCAAGGAACGATTCCATCCGTTTAGATGTCACTCCATAGGACATAGGAATGACATCTAATTTTAGGTATTAAATATTGAGGACACTTGAGATCTCTCATCCTTTATAAAAATGTAGGACAGCATTTGTTTTGTCCAGTCCAGGAAACTCATGTCCCCTAAAGCACTCCCATTAAGCTAATTTAAAACATTTGTTCAGAATCAAGCAGTACATTCCAGTAAGAACAGCAGAGAACATCTGGCTGCTGAGAAATCGCAGCAGTGAACATCTGACCTGAATCAGCACTGATAACACTCTGACAGCTCCCTTAGCCCTTCCTACTGCTCCAGGAGCAGCTCTGTCACACCTTCCATGGTATTTTAGCACGCTTCTTACCTTGCAATTTCCATTCTTGTGTACTTCAGCACAAATCTTAGACATAAGCCCAGTTATAACCTTGCTAGATAGAGATCTCTTCTTTCGTTTGTCTGATTCAATCATCTTGCATCAAGCACTGAAGGCACTGAAACGAAATGCCCCTGTGCTGCTTCAGAAATTAATCCCTGCCATGGAAAAGTTGCTCTGTTATTTTAGTAGCTTTAATGAAGTGAAATGAGTTACGGAATCTTTAATTTAACTTGAGTAATATATCAAAAGCTTATATGCTCAGAGCACGGCCTTTGCCATCCATTACAGGCTCCTAGCTTCTTACGCAGCCGTTGTTTTTCTTTTAAAAATATATTCAAGTGAGAAATAACCTGCAATCACATCCACTGCAGTGCACTCCTGAGCCACAGCAATGGCTGCTGCTCTGGAGGAGGGAGGGCTGTGGGCTGCAGCACAGCTGATGGGTACCAGCAGCAGTAATTGTTGGCTCTACGACGTCTATCTGCCCACCTGGCAACATCCAGCAGTATCTTCAAGAGGAAGGTAAGGATGTGAAAGGAACACGTTAATGAAGGAGTAATGCTCTCAGGTATTGGAACACAATATTAGCACTTGGGTCCCTATTTAGAAGCTCCAGGAGTCAGACTGTGTGACACCGCTGTGGCTCAGACCTCTCACTCCTCAAACATCAGCAGCTGTGTGGTTGTAAGGTGTGATCTGACGTGAACAAAGGCATTAAAGGCGGTCTGGCACTTCGTAATGTGGTTATAAATAAGCTTGTTTTGGCTAAATATTAGTGACAGTAAAGCTATTTACAAACTACTCTAAAGGTTAAGCAAGAGTTGCCTCCTTTTCTATATGAAAACATAGAAAAGAAAGAGGCAAAGGGGACGTTTCATAACCGCTTTCTGAAATGGGAAAATATTAGTGTTACATGTTCTGAATACTCATCACGCTTTAATGCCATTTCACTCTCTTTTTGACCTCAGCGTGACCTTAGTAATGATTCTATTCTGAACAGTTTTAATGTCTTCCACAAAGGCTGTGGCTCATTGTGGTTTTTGTAGCTGCTTTTTCTCACTGATTGCACCTTTTATTGTTGTGGCCTTGGGAGATGCTCCTGGCTGTCCCTGGGGCGTTATGCATCTAGTTACCTAATGCATCTCCCATCCTTTTTAGTTACTTTTCTGCAACTTAATGAGACCGTTTTTCTATCCCTTCCACTCTTAAAACATGTGGTGTCTCTGCACATCATTTGTTTGAATAAAACATCAGAAAGTGTTTAAGCTTGCACAGGGGGAAGTCTCCCAGACATCATTGTTAAGGTAACATTGTTCCACACTGACATGACTTCTTCCCTTTCATTTCAGAGCTTGCCAAGCTCAGATTTTGCCGACAGGCAGATGCTTGGCAGGAGCAGCCACCTCACCCAGCTCTGCTGCAGGATGCACTGCCATGGGAGCCCAGGGTGCTGCTGGGAGATGGGAGCTGCAGACATTTCCCATGGACGCACAGAAAAAAAACATAAATGAAATGGGAAGCTCAGCCAAGGCCTCAACCCTTTTTTCTGCTAAGCAGGGCAAGGTTAGAGGGCTTATCAATTATGCCTTTCAGGAAGCTTGCATTTGTTTTGATGAGGAGGAAGAGAGCATACCTTCTGTAGCCTTCTTCTGCTACTCCCTTCTCTGGCAGGTGAGACTGCAAATCAAAGGCTTTCACTTATCTCCTTTCTCTTTTCCTTAAAAGAATGGTGCCTTTTAGACTCCTCTGTGAGGCTGGGATCTCTTGATGACCAATGTCTGCCCATGCCTCTACAGGTCACTGCAAGAGCTCCCACCTGCTGACGTTGTAGAACTCACTCGAGTTCTGCCAGTGCAATGCAATGCTCTTCCAAATGTCACATCAGGAGACAACAGAGCAGGCTGGGGGCTGAACTATCGAGTGGAAGGGAACATATCATGCAGCAGCAATTCACTGGACTTGAATAAATCCTCTGATCCTGGGCTGTGCTCAGTCTGCAGCTAAGTGAGCTGCAGCACTGTGATTGCTGGGGTTGAATGCAAATGCACGTTCATAAGGACCAGGCTGAGACCAACTGCTTTCATCCCATTGAAACGAGATTCAGCATACAGGATCTCAGCTTCACCAGGCTTTACATGGAAGGAGCAGTCTAAGAGAGTCAGTCTGTGTTCTCACTACCCTTACCTCATGCTGCTAACAGCTGTAAAGTTAAAGCCCATTTCTAAAGAGGAAAAATTGATTGTTAGGTCTAGTGCTTAAGCAGTCATTAATTCTTGTGGATAGCTCCTATTTTTGTGTTTTGCTTAAAGCCTCAGCCCCAGACAGTTAATTGAACCAGTATATTAGAAGATGTGTAACAGAGATGGGCCGAGGTTCTGCTGGCATCTGCAGAGTTGATGGGCAGCTCAAGGAAAAATGGGAAGGTTTCATGCAATCCTGACCCATCTCAGAAGAGGCCAAATTCCTGTCTATGAACTTTTCAGGCAAAGAAGGCAAGCAGTGGTGTGCCTGAGCCACTGTAACAAGAGCAGGCTGCGATGGGCACACACAGCAGCACAGCCAGAGAGAGTGAGCCAAGAGCTTGTCCTGCCTGTAGAGACACAAACGGAGGCAATCGTGGGTCTATGGAAGAGAAATGAATCCTCAGCGTGAAGACAAATAGTCAGGAGCCAATTTCCTCTAAACTGCTTTATGGTTGGCAAGATTAATCTCACTTCCATGTGAGCGTCTCATAAATACAGCAAAGTGTTTGTTCAGATTTCCGTAATGGTCAGTAGAGAGGTCTGGGCTTCATCAAGAGGACAGTTCATCAACCTGACCTCAGGTGAGGAGGAGACACTGAGGAATGGCATTTGTCTCCGTAGGAGGGAGAGACCCTTCGACATGCACAGCTGAGTGAGATAAATTCTACCCTAAATTCAGGTACCGATTTCTGATAAGGAGGACAAGCAAACTGCTGCACATATGGTGTGTGCAGGGTCACTGCCACGTGCACATCATCACAATATCAGTCATCCTTGATTTCAGAAGAAGATTGCTGTGGTTTAACTGCTACCCACAGGTGACACAGCAATTACTTAGCAGAGGTTCAGTGTTGATCAAGAGATGAAGTGCGATGTAAAACTGGCTGCAGGTATCACTTGCTGCTGACTGGCAGCTGTGTAATCCAGGGGTACATCAAAGCAAAACAGAAGAGCAGGCAATGATATTCATCCAATGAGTGAGCAGCAGAACTGTTCCCCCGGCTTTAGCCACAGCCCAGCTTGCATTTTTCCCCTCAAGAGTATTCTATTTCCTCGCTGCCCATTTTTCCATATTTAAATACATATTCCAATCCCTGCCTAAAGCAAAGACCACGTCCTGGCTTGGCCTCAGACCCCACAGAAACCTGCGCCCACCCCCTCAGCTCTGCACAGTGCCACTGCGTACAGCATAGAACTTTTTGGCTGGGACCTTCCTGAGGTGTCACACCGGGCCATTCCTAATCCCCTACACAAACAAAACTGTCACACGAACAAATAATTGCGCATGCAAGGACTCCCATCCAGTAATACGTTTCAATATTGGAAGATTTCTGGGGAGACAGAAATTTAATCACGGGAAGCAAAGCAGAATGAAGGCATGGAGATGAGGCAGGCTCCTTCGTGGTGCTGTCACACAACACAGACTCTGTTCTCCCCAGCATCTTCCTACTTTTGCCTGCAAATGCATGTCTCTCTGTTTCCATCTATTTCTGGCAAGGCCAGAAGTCACCCAGAGCACTATAATTATATCCATCAGAGATGTCAGAAGAGTTTACAGCTGAAGTAGATGTTTGTTCCTAACAGGAAAATCAGGTACACCCTCCTGTGCTGGGGAGGCGTAAAATCAAGCTGCTGCACACAGTGTTCAGAGGAAGATTGTGGAATCTGGCTGTAGAAGAGGTTGAGATTCGTGTGGAATCTCTGCTTTAGAAAATAAAATAAGTCATATGATCCTTTTTGGCTTTAACTTTGAGCTATTAGGATTGAGCAGGATAAACTTACTTTCAGTGACACCTTGTTGCTTCGCCTGTTGGGCAGGATGAAAGTGGATAAGCTCCTTAATGCTACTGCAATAATGAGGGTACCCCAGCGATTCTCTGCCTGTATTTATTGCAAGTTTTCATTTCATGTGCTACAACCTCTTTGCCTGCAAGCCTGAAATAAGTGAGGCGCCTGTAATGAGAAGTCTAATTTTTCTATGGCAGTGTTAAAATACAATTGCAGTGGGTTGTACGTGTAACGGAGTGTACATGAGTGAAGATATTTTCAACAATACACATTGTTAAAAAGTAGAAACAAAGAAAAACATTACGAAAGAGGATCAGCCTTGCAAAGACGTTTTGTATCTTGCAGGGAAGTTGGACTGGGGGAACACAGTGCACCAAGCGATGCTGGGCTGCAGCAGGCCTTGGGGGCACAGAGTTCCTCTGGGCTGGGCAGGTGATGTTGGGCTGATAAGAGCTGCCAGAACCCACTCACAGCAGAAGCAGATTATCACCCTATAAGCTGCCAAATGATTTCCATTGTGTACGTATGCAACCGCGTGAGCAAAATACCCACGTTTCATTGTGCATTCTACTACATATTATGCTCCATTATTTTTGAATACAATAGTTCTCTTGGCATTAGTACTAAATGAACGGCAAGTTCATTTCATTGCAAAGGCTAAACAAACAAGCAGTAACAATGGAAATAAATCAGATTGCTGCCGTGCTTTCAAGCAGCTGGTATAAATAATATTTTAATCCAATAACTCAGCTGTAACCACTGTGAACTACTGGGAAGGTTAAAGCTGTGGCTCAGAATTCTAGTGAGAATACACACAGCATTATTCAAAACAAGAATTTCGTTCCCACTGCATAAAACGTAGGATAAAGTGTAGGAGATGGCAGTCTGAATTTCTCTCCCTACTACCAGGCGGAATCCACCAACAGGATAACGGTTAATGCAGTATTCTGGAAAACAAGACCTCCAGCAAGAAAATACAGTGTTATATAAAAATAAAGGCAGCCAGGGTGGTCTGATTCACTCCGAAATAAAGCCACTGAGAAGGAGAATAAGTCCATGTTTAAGACTCTGAGAGTGGAGGTGAGAATGGAGAGCTTGGCGTGGCCCGGCTGCCTCAGGTGCGTGCCCATTTCATGGCAGCACTGCCAGGCAAGAGGAACCAGAGAGTGTGAGCTGCTCCGGTACTGTGATGCTGAAAACCAATGGGAATGCAATGGGAATGCTGTTCAGATGTGCTCTGCCCCACCATTTGGGGTCTCACACAGCTCAAGAGGCACAGATCTGCTTAAAGAAAGGAGAAAATCCGAGGTGGAAGTTCATAGAGCTTTGCTCTCCCTTGGTACCAGATTTAAAATAACTGTGAGCACAAGAGATTCCTCCTGTTAACCAGAGTACTCTCTATTTTATTGCAAGCCCTGTCCCCTTGAGCTGCCTCCACTGACCTCTGAAACACAGCACCAGCCAGCCAGGCACAGCTTCCACAGGGCTCCAGGACAAAGGCAAGCCCCAAGCTTCTCTTGCTAGATAGCAAAGCCTGGCACCACCGGGAAGGCAAATAATTAACAATAACCTTTACAAAGAATTTGCTGTTAACAATTCTTTTTCCAAAAAGTTGTCCCAACCTCTTGCCTACCAATGAATCAACACACAATTTTCAGATATCAACTACGCTCTGCATTTAGGGACAAATACAGTCTAAACAGCCCAAATAATCACGCTACTCTCTCAATACATACAAAATTTATGGATGCTGCAATATTTCAGCAAAGGCACTTTTCGAAGGAGGAACGGTCTGCAGAGCAATTAGGATGAAAAAGAGTTTTGGCTGCCTTTGGCTCAGCAGCTCTCATCTGTCACAGAGGGAAATTTATGCTGCTGCAGAAGGCTGCATTAAGAGGCTGGGAGGAGAGCACAGCCCCATGGCTCTTGGGTGCTGCAGCGGCCAGAAGCTTCTCCGCAGTGCCAAAAACACACCCGTGGAAATGACAAGCTTTTGTCAGCACAGCTATCAAACACCAATAGGAAAGTATGATTTTACTTTACCTTGCTCGCCACCACAACTGGTTCTTTCTCATGTCTCCTATTTATGGTTATTGCCCCAACTGTTCACAGGTGTTAAGAAGTCCTTCTGTTCTGTCTTATGGTTTCCTCCCTTCTGCAGCTCCTGCTCAAGACCTTCACTGCTAAAGGAGTTCAGAATCTGACTTATCAGCTGCAACTCTGTCCTTTCAGGGACAGAAACTCCACTGTTCTAAGAAAGCATAGATATCAGCAGTAAAATTATATCTTGTTTGTTGAGAACTGAAGTTACCTCCAGATTACTATTTATTTTCCAGGTCAGATATGTGCAAACCTTCCCTCAGGTGTTTTGCTTTACATGATGAACAGCAGAGATAAATATAAGGACAATAAGGTGAAACTTAATATCTGTTTACAGGCATTAGGTAAACACAATAGGTTTAATTACGTACTAGAAATGAAAAGCATGTGTGGTTGCAGAGCTAGCACCTAATCTGGAGAGACAGCTCACCCCCAAGTGTCCCGGCTCAAGGCACACCATCAGCCCCATGGATGCAGTACATTTATTCGTGCTTCTTTAATTACTTTCTATTCAGACAATCACCCACAGAAGTCTAGACGTCGCTTCCCAGCAGCCAGCATTGCATCCCATCAGCCGTGGCTGTCCCCACAATCAGAGCATTCCGACGTTTTAGTGCTAAATCATCAGAAAACACTTTCTGTGGCACAGTCCGAGGAGCAGGGTGTGTTTATTCACATCACAGCTGTGCCTCACGCAGGCTCCTGCCCTCCTCTCTCCACTTACATGAACTGAACACTTCTCAGCAGTGAAGAGTTGAGTCTTAATTCACAGCTCTGTCCCACTATTTCCTACTACTTCTGGAATTGTTACAGTTTTATTTCCTCACCTCTGTCTTGCAGCATAATAAGCTGTTCACAACTGCAGGGTTTCCAGCAGCACCCCCAGACTGCAGGCAGGACCTCTCAATGTCGAGCAGATGCTCCAAAACCACGCAAGATTTGATCACCTGGGCCCTGAGTGAACGGGGAAGCCCTGCCTCAGATCACAAGCACTTGGAGCATTAAAAAGGAAAGAAAAAAATGTCATGTTGTGAGCCTGATCTGTTGCGTTAGTGAAAAGACTGAAAGAGCAGAGAAGCTGTAGTGTGTTTTTCAGTGCTAGTAAGTAGGGCTTTACATAGCCCGTCTGCTTATGCGTATCCACACCTTGTCTGTACATGTGTGTTCTTCCTTTGTTCAACACTTAATTGTCCTGAGTATTTAGTGCCCATATCTGCTACTTGCAAATGAGGTGTTTCTAACATGCAGACTTTTCTGAGGGGGTGAGAAGAGGGAAAGGGGATCCTGAGATCAATAGATCAAGGAAAATATTTCATAGCTATCCCCTTTCACAGAAAACAAGTCTATTCCCACAGCTCCCCACGCCCCACATTGTTGTTGTTATATTATCTGTGTGAGCCAGACATTGGCAAGGAGATGAGAAAAGAAAAAAATGACAGGACATTGTAAGAGAATTTAATGAAGTGGCTCCAAATATTGTATCAAAATAAATGAAGTGAATAATGCAAGAGCTCATTCCAGCTCCTTTCTACAACAATAACTATTGTGTGAGCAGCACATCTGAGGAGATGGGGATGGATGGATGAATACAAAGGTGCCACTCCGGAACATTACAGAGTAGGGAACAATGGGCAGCTTGAATTGCTAAATTTAATTTCAGTAATTCTTTGAGTCCAGATACTCAGGTAGAAAATAGCAGGTGATAAAAGAGGAGGAGGAGGAATTATTATCCTTTCTGGTCTCACTTAACTATTTTGATTCTGCTTAAGATGGAGGGAAATGGGCCAATTGCTTTCCTGCACCTTTGCACTCCTGCACCTCGAGCAGCTCACCTGCAGCCCTGAACCTCTGCCTGTTCACACAAGCAGCCCACAGGCATCCTTTGCTCCTAGAGAGAAGGACCTGCACTGCTCCGTGCTGCCCACAGAGCCTCTCCTAACCCAATTGCATTTCACTGACAGCTTTTCTTGCAAATTCCCTCTCTGCACAGCTCACGCTAAGAACCTTAATATTCCTGCAGATTCAGAAAGGGGATTTCCAACAAGCATTAGGAAAATTAAACTTCTCAAGAGCCGTCTCAATCTGACAAGCTATTCCTAGCTCTTCAAAGTACTGTAAGTGAAAATATTGAAGTGGGGGATGGGGAACTTATAGTAAGCAAAAGATGAATTAAGGCTAGAAATGGGGACAGCTAGTCTGCTCTGCACATACATAAAGCACAGGTACACACTGATAGACATACGTGTATTCTAATGCTCCCAGTAGAGATGATGCTCTCCCACCCTGCGCTTCCACCCAAAGCCAAAACAGCAGCTGTCACTAATGAGTGGGGCATTTCCCTCAGAGATTGGTGCTTTGCAGCAGCATGAAGCACTGAAGTGCCATCCCCTCTGACAGCGCATGGGGAGCTCGGGATTCAAGCAGCAGCTGACTCGGTACTAGACCAAAACAATTAGAAGAGGTGATTAAAATCCTATTGCTCTTCAGGGGTTTGCGTGATTGTGTGAGGCCTGGGTGGGGTGATGAAAAAAATCTTTTGGAGCTTTCATTTGCAGCCTGCCAAAAATGCCTCTGGAGCTGTGTGAGTTGGCCTTGCAAAAGAAACACTACTGAGTGTTGTTCTGAAGCTCTAGTCAAGCCTGGGGAGAGCTAGGTACAGGGCTAGATCAATAATTGGGATCTTTCAATACTGTAAAATATCTTGAGCTAATACATGACAGCTTGATATTTTTTAAGGGAGAAATACGGAAGGGGCAGGCTTGACCTTGGCATCCTAACTAGCAGAAGAGAATGCAATGCCAAATGCTAAGAGCAAAGCTATTGATTAGGATTGAGAAGGGCGACTGATGAAAGAAAGCTGTAAAATGTTACTGAGGGCGGAGATGAGCACAGTGATTTGGATTCGGGGCCTGATGAGGAAAGAACGGATAATGGGTGACCTCTGTCAGTCAGCCAAAGTCTTTGCTGGAAAAACAGGGAAATGAGACAAGTACACGTGGGAGAACCCTTTTCCCTTTTCTTCTGTTACTCTACACAGTGAAAACTGTCCAAGGAATGTGGCCACATCTCCCTCTGCCCACATGGCTTTGGGAAGAACTGTCATTTTGACCATCAGAAAACACCAAATGCCTGCTTTAGAAGTGAAAGAAACTGTTCAGGCCACATCTCCAGAGCAGCTAATACTTGCCAGTCCTGCAGTGGGGTCTGCAGGCACAGCACAGGGCTGCAAAAGGGCTGATGTGCTCAGCAGAATGCCTGGGCTTGGTGGCACACCAGAAGATGCTCTGTGCTTGGCTGCTGAGCATCCCCATGCAGGGCAGCAGCTGGGGCCCCTAGAACCAGGTCCAGACACTGGTCTCTGTGTAACCAGGCTGAAACACAAACGTGCAGGAGCAGATGGGGGAATTAGCTACAGCAGAAAGCTGTAGCCATCATTCAACTTATGCTTCTGTTGAAGGGGGCTGGAGACTGCCTCAGAGCTGCTAAGCTGAACCCTGCTAATGGAGAGCACAGCCCCTTTACTACTATTTTTATTTCTCTTTCACTCTCTCAGTTCATCCAAGGTTACTGAGCACTGTAAAATGTTGAAAATGAGAATCTCTGTCACATTTGCAGGCTCCTACCCTCAAGAATGATCAATGGAGCTCTTTGGATTGTTTTTTGGGTTAATACCTGACTTCAGGAACCTCAAATTTAATTATTAGAAACAAAGATGCGAACACGAATAAACAAAGTCCCTGTTGCACTTCAAAAGCACAGCTTTCTGGTATCAGTGGTTTGAGTTCTGCCAGAAGCTCAGGCACCAGACTGCTGAGATCCAGCTCTGCCACCTCAGTCTGCATTAGAGAAGTGGCTGTGACTGAAGAAGGGAAAATACAACAAGAAGCCTCATTTGCACCTACCAAAACCAGGAGGGGATGAGCTCTGGTGCACGGTTCAGGCAGTGTGGGTCAGTGCTGAACATGTCCCTCCAGGCTCACGGGGAGGTTTTAAGGAGACAGATGCAGGAACTTGTCGTATGCAATCTACCAGCCATCTTTAAAATGCAACGGGAATTTCTTAATGAGCATTGGCAGTACATAAAAACAGAGTAGCAGTGCTACTATTCCAGCCATTAATATTACATAGGTGGGCTGCTTAATTTGCTGTTCCTCACAAAGCCTGAGTAGGAAGCCTGCATAATGGAGGATTTGTTGACAGAGGCTTCCCTATCGAATCAGCAAAGAGGTGGGAAGTGATCCCAGTTCAGGCATGTAAGTTAGACCTTGGCCTGGCTAGAGCTCCTAGTTATGGGCACAATGTATATGGCTCTCTGTTCTTTTTAGGCCCTTATTGCTGCCACTTTTGAGCTTCACCCGTGATAGCTTTCACCAAGAAGCCACGCAAAGCAGTAATGCTCACCAGCTTCATGGAACAGAGACTTTACTTGCACGGGATGAAGAGGATGGCTGATGCAGACCTAACACCCATTCAGAAAGATGCTTAAGCACACACCCTGTGCTAAGTGCAGAAGCAATCCCTCCAGAGTGTTTTCAAAGAGTGAGGAAAGACCTGGAAGCAGAACACAAATCTCAGCACCTCACCAGCATGCTCTGGCTTGCTCCAGAGCTCTCCTGGCCAGCTGCTAACCTCCAGGAGGCAGCTGGTCACAAAGCTTGCAGGCCAAAAGAGTCTCCTGCTTCAAATAGGGACACTCTCTTCTACTCCTCATAGTATGGGCTGGCAGTAATAGACAACTGGCTCTATATGGCAGACATTGTACTGTAGGCAATGAGATGAATCACCAAATGCAGCACTGCAGTGCTCTGAAGCTGTGCATGGAAGGAAATACAGTGCTAGCAATACGCAGACAGAAATATGTGACAGAGCTCTTGGATTTCCAAGCACTAAATAAATTAATCTCTGAGAGTATTTTGAAAGTGCTTGAGGCATTTTCTAAACACAACATTTGGTGACAATAGCCGCCTGCCTGAGTTAATCCCTCAGTGATGATTATCAGACTTAGCTTGATCGATACACACGTGAGCCCAGCCGAGTTCATCTCCTAAGTGACGTGAAACTCTCCTGTGTTGTAGCACGTGGCTCCTCTACCTCTTGCTAGGGTTCCTCCACAAAGAAATGTCCCCACAGACACAGGGGAATGCCAGCATGCAGTCTTGGAGAAGCTGAGCATACCCAGAACTGAAGTGTCTCTAGTGTGCTCGTTTCATTTATGTCTCATTCATTATGGAAACGAGGTGTGAAAGTAGTTTCTAGAGCTACTTAGCGCAGGCTGCACATCAATTTAATATCTCTTCTGGCTTTTCAAGTCACTTACCTCCATAGAACTCTTGTTCCAGAACAACTATTTACTTGCATTTCTCAGACCTTGAATTTGCTGGTGTACTAATGCAACTTAGTCTAAACCACTATACATTTATATGACTGCTGAAGGGGAAGCCCTTAAAAACAAGCAAGACAGTGAAGAACCAGCTTACCTGATTTATAGGACAACTGAGATTCTACTCCTCTTATTTATGCATAAAACATCTATAAAAAAAAAAGCCAAACTGCATCAGACACGTTTCCTTTTGTTAAAATGCCTGTATCAGTCTGTCAGTCTAGCTACTCACATACAAAGAGACACTCACATAAAAGGAGACTCAAATGCAAAAATAAGGAGGCAACTGCAAAAAAAAAAAATAAATAAATAATATCTCTCAGAGGAGACTGCTTGCTATCAGCAGGGCTCTTCAGGCCTGAGAGGTTGCCAATGGGAGCCACAGCTGCAAAATGCAAAAGCACCTATATCCTATCACAGCTTTTATGACAGGGAGCAGAGTTTATCCCCCTTCACTCACCAAACAGGATTCTTGTCTGATTGCCTGAAACACAAGGTTTCATCCTTGAGATGCTTCATGGTGCTGAAGTTTTCACCTGAAAGTGTTGTGAGAAAAGCAGATACATACATACACACACAGCATGACAGACAGTACATACTTACATATGTACAACAATCTCTACAGGAAGTTGAGTTATTAATCTATTAGCAGATTAATTGAGTCTGCTTGCTTGCATGCTGACAGCCACAATCCACTCTGATTTCTCCTCGAGTTGAGCTCACAATCCTGATACCTTGAAAAGCATGTGTAGGAGCGATGTCTCCATTTGGTTTTGCCGTAGATTTCCTATGTTATTTTGGGCAAAACACTTAATCCCAGTTTTCTCCATGTCAGTAAGGAATCCACCTTGCTCAGAGCACTTTGAGATCTACAGACAGAGCACTCTAGTACTAGGCATTATTTATAGTATTGCCCTATGGATAATAGCAAGCTGCAGCTGTTAAGAGACGTTAGGGATGTCTGAGCAAGCAGAAAGGCATAAATCTGAATGTCAGTATCCTTAGCATCATTGCTAGTGGCGGTTTCATCCAAGGAGAACATTTCAGTGGTTTGTGCTACCAGATGAACTTGCTGTTAGTTCTCCACGTTCCCCAGAGGCAGCTAACACAGAAATCTGGATTTACCATTGCAGCTCACTGGTAAAGCAACTCTGACAGCCTGCTCACAGCATGGCTTGTACCTGCTCTGCTCCTTCTGAAGGAGGAAGACTGGCCACAGAATGACGCTTTTGCAACGCAACCCTGCACGCATGCATGAATTTCATCTGCACAGACTGCTGGCTTGCTGAAATTTGGCCACCTTTACCCTGACCTCCACGTTACCAAGGGTGAATTTCTGTGGTCACAATTAGTGATGTGTAAAAAAGCACCCAAAATAGCTCAGGAATGGGAAGCGAAACAGTGGGCTAGCGCACTGCTGAACCTGCTGGGAAGCTGCAGGGCTTTTCTGTGAGCCTGAAGCTGCTTCTGACATGCGAGCACACATCCAGAGCCAGCCTGGGCTCTGCCTCATGCTGTCCTCAATGCTGCAGCCAGTGTTAAGCTTGCACAGGACTCAGTAATCCAGGCTTCCTTTTTTTTTTCAAATCTTGTGTGGAATTACACAACACATGTACCCAAAACACAGACAGGTATATCCGAAGTCTTCACCACATTCGCCCTTTTTACACCTGCTTACTCTCTTAGTATTGTCTTCAAATGCATTTAGCCAAATGTGGATCTTTCCAAACACATCCAGAGCAGAAACTCACATATTAGACCCTCACACCAGGGATATGCATATGGATTTATTTGCATCTAGTCTCAAGCCTTGGAAGAGGGACTTGGTGCAAACACATTTGCTGTATAACATGCTGTTGATGTTATACCTTTTCCCACCAGCACTGCAGAATGCAAAACTTTGTAATGAGATTGTGCCAAGAGTCATAATTCACCATTTCATCGGAGGACAAGTCTCCCTGCTGCTGCCAGTCCCTTTCAGGGTAAACGTTCTGACAGTGAAAGGAGAGAGGCGTTCAGAGTAGGAAAAAAGATGAAGCCACTAAAATGCAAATTTTATTCACAGTTGGCATATTTATAAATATATATATTACATTCTTACAATCTACAGTACATTCTAAATATAGAGGGATTCAATCTAAGTGTTTGTGGGAGGGTGGGTGTGTATTAAACAGAGCAACCTAGATTCAATGACGGAAAGAGACTTAATAATAAAAGGGGGGCAAGGGCTCACTCCGGAAAAGAAAGGAAAACTTGAAATATAAGCCAGAATTTAGTTAATGCTTTGGCACTTTGCCACCGGTCACTGGAAACCGCTTTTGGACCTCACAATAAATGCTGTGGTTTTAGGGCTGAAGGGTATACCAGACTCAAAGGGAAACCACTGAAATCTTACCGTATGTACATCCTTATCAGAGGAAAACAAAAGATAACCATCACTTCTGGGAGAAACAAAACGTTATCTACCGAGTTGAGCTGTTAGGATTTCAACAGTGTTGGCTGTGTAGCACTTCTCTGTGGCCTTTCAGTGCCCTCTAAACGTGCTGGGCAGGGGACTAAAGAAGCATGAGCAGAAGGAACCAAACAACCTGACCTCTCTCAGGGAAGGGGACGAACAAAGAGACAGCTGCTGTTTGTGTCTGAGTCCTGCACGAGTCATGCTTACCCAAGAGAAAGCGGTCAACTTTGGTAAATGACAGCACATAAAGCAAGTACCAGCGTGGTACCAACCCTGCCTGTGCTTGGAGAGAGCGCACCATGGAGAAGCGAGTGTGCATGGAACAGGAGGGAGAATCCTCCACACTTCCAGATATGACTGATGCTAGCAAGTGCCCTCAGGGTATCCGGCTGGGAGCGCTCCAGGGAAATGGCAGGGAATATAAATTTGAAACAGGACAATCAAAGAAAGTGGGCTTTTAAAAATAGCTTGTTCCCTCAAACTTTCCAAAATGGACCTTCCTTTAAATGGGCGGTATTGAGCATAGATTATATCTTCTTCTATTTTACAAATTAAGAAATACTGAAAATTGGCTGGCAAAGTTTATTACCTTGGCATCTACTTAAAAAGACAGTTTCAGTTTTAACTGTATATGTGTATCCATTCTCAGTGCTTGGGAGGCAAACATGCTGGTTTGTAAACAGCCCAGTTACTCCATTTTTCCCATCAGGTTCTTTGGAAACTTGTGACTTTGCATCTCTGGGAGCTGCTCTGCTTACATTGTTGATTTTTGTCAGCTTTAAACTAACATTCTCAGATGGATATGCCCTGCATGTGGCTTGAATGACATGCTCTCTTCATTGATCTATTTACTTAGTCCAATTTTTTTTGCTTTTAAACAAAGCTTGCAATACTGAAAAGTAGAGCTGAACGAACTTTGTAATATCCAAACTGCACTGAGTTTGTTATATTTATTGATTTCCTGGGACAGCTCAGAGAATGAGACCGTATTATTTTGCTAGGTTTTTTGTCATGTTACCACGAATCAAAAAATCTCACACATCTCTCACTCCCATCTCTGAGCACAGAGAAGACTTGTATTTGTATTTTAAGAGCTGCCCAGGATCTCTGCTCTCCCAGCTGCTTTTGGGTGGCTTTTCGGGGCTCCATGGAGTTATTATCCATCAGCTGATTCTTGTGATCAATACAGCATTTTGCCCCGGTACCCAAAATTAAAGGCAGAAGGTGAGTGAAAAACAAATGAACAAACAAACCAAACCAAATAGTCTTTTGTGTCTTATTACACATTTTCATGTAATCTCTCCATATAGTTTTTAAGTTCTTTGCACTCTCCCAGGTCCATATCCTGGCAAACCCATTTAATATCATCTTCACTGCTCATCAAGATTGAGTTGACAGTTGGACATCCGTCATCAGAGGAGATGGTGGTAAATGTGGTGAATTTAACCCGTTTCCTCTTAGAGGTAGGAGAAGTAGTTGGTTCACTTTTCTGTTCTTTCCCTTCAGTGAATGTGGACTCAGGAGACCTAAAAGCTTGTCCATTAATATTCTGGGGGGCATTTGTGTTGAGGAGATATTTGCTTTCTTCATAGTCCACTCCTCTATCAATGGCTGTAATACGTTCGTCTTGTTGAGATGAGAAATTTATGTGATTCTCCAGAAGTTCTGTCCTGTTGCTCAGCCCAACCCAGTCATGAGAGTGGCTCAGGCCTTCTTGTTCTTCGAAGGGAACTTGTTTGTTTCTGTACTTCAAAGCAAAAGTGACACAGTTGATAAGGAAGACCAGAATTGCCAGGCAAAAGACTCCCAGCAGAGCATACATTCCTATCTCCAAATCACTGAGCCCCCTGGGGGTCTGTACCAGGTCATTCTCTTCCAAGTCTCCATTGTTTCTTGGCAGATCCACCTGTGCAGGGAAGCTCGTGAAATCTATTGGGATGTTCTGCAGATGACTGTCATCATCCAGGAGGCTCTCTCTGTCTTCTTTTTTACTTAGAATAGACTTTTGAGTGGTGGTCCCTTTGCCTTGCTCTTGGCCCATGGAGGAGCTGTAATACTGGCCATCTGGCCCAGCTCTTTCCTGCAAAGTGGTTTTCTGACGCCGGTCGCTGGCATGGTTTTCTAGGTGGACACCAGCACCCTTGAGTTTACTATCGCTGATGTTAGGGTTGGCATCACTCTGCCCAAACTTCACTTTAATGCTACCACTTCCAACAGCCAGGATGCTCTTCCTTTTGGATTTCTGGCACGATTCACTGATTACCATCTCCACCTTCACCAGCGTCCCCTGGCCTTCCCTCTCAGCTGCAATCACAGGCCACTTGAACTTGGGGTCATGGTGAATGGAGACCACCTTCTCATCCAGAGATGTAGCTGATAAGGAGAAGTCTTTGGAGTCATAAATATCCAGGGGCATGACAGATCCATCACTGAACTGGATCCAGCAGCTGATGGCTGCTTCCTATTTTATATAAAACAAATATACACACACTCAGAATAAACATCGAGGGAAATATGTTCTGTCCCGGTCTATTTCCTCCTCCTCACAAGATCCATATACCATTTATAACCAGAAAAGAAATAAAAAAGCAGAGCAAGAAAATTAATGCTAGGAGAAATACTAGTTTAAAACACTCATTGATAATAAGATTTCTTTCCCCAAAGGTGCTTAAGGGAGCTGTATCCCCTGGGCTGCACAGAATCTACAGCACCATAATAAATTGCATGTCAGAAGGCATTACCAGCTACTGAGATCATTTACTGTTGTATATTTAAATGAAAAAATATATTGCATTATTTCTAAACTGCTTAAAATACAAAGTCTCCTCTTGTTACACACAACACATGTTAAAACATATCTAATATAGCAAATAGACCCATACATGGCTTCACACATGCAGTCCTTGATTTCTGTCTCTCCAATGAAATGCTTTGTAGAAGCAGAGGAAACAGACCAGTTACTTCTTGAGGAAATGGCCAGAGTAATTTTCACGCTTGTTAGCGATTAAAAGCCAGACAGTAATGAAATTTAATCCTATGTCCCAGCAACACAAACTGTGTACTTCACAGTACATGGAAGTTTATGGAATAGCAACTGGGTCAGACCTGGATACTAATTCTGTATTTGCGTGTGTAATGTCTTCTGGGAACCTTGACTTTTAGCTTCTAACTAAGATATTCTAAAGAATTCTTACATTTCAGAAAACATGCTCTCTCCCAATTCGGAAGGTCAGATCCTCTAAGGACTCTCAAGTCCTCTCGATTTTGATTGGTCACGCTACCTGAGAAAATCTTGGTGTTCACATATATATCACTTGCGGGTAAAATTCAGATAGCTCCACTGGAATCCAACTCCTGCTTTGGACGGTTTGACTCTCTGTTTCAGTTGGGATATTTGCACCTGCTTAAACACTGTAGGTACCATACCAGAAAAACTCCTGTCTTGATGAGCGGATTCTATGGTGTCCAAACTGATGGGAGCTCTTGCACGGAGCAGCTGGGCTCACCCTGCTCAGATGGACAGACAGACAAACAACCAACCAATCCACTAACCCCCTGATAACCCTACTTGCTGGAAGGGCATTACCTGAGTCTTGTTTCTTTAAATAAACAGCTTTTCAGACAGACTGTATTTACATTTTAACTCAGCATACAGAAAGAGAATAAATATTTATCATTTCCTGTTAAATCATTTCCAGCACATAGTCGTTTACCTGTTCAAATCACAGAGGACAGGCTTCCAGTCTCTGGGGATTGTGTTGTGCATAATCTACTGGCCTGATTCCGAAATCCTTACAGCCATAAAGCTCCCTGTGCTTCAATGGGAGATTTGCTTCTGTCTCTATTTCAGGACTGAGCCCTAAGACTTTGCTGACACTGTCATAAATCCCGGCTTTGTGTTTATTAATCTTTGGATGTTTCTTGAAGGCCGCATAGAATTTATATCATCGGCTCTCATCCTCCCACTGTGTTGCTTAAACCTGCATAATCATTTAATAATTTTGCATTGCTCTGCTTATAGGGATTGTTCTCTGGACATCGTGTACTAAGTGATGGAAGGAATCAGATGTCTTTCAAAGTGGAGTCAGTCCTTGGAGAGCAGAGGGTGCACGATTCCTTGCTGGTTTAATACTGATCCAGCGCTGTTCTGACTATAGTCCTATATCAAGAGAGGGACTCATCCGGACTCCATTTCTGGGGGCTGGGCAGCATACTGGGACTAAATGCCATCGAACACAGCTTTTGGGCTGATTTCAAGGTAGTTTGTTTAACTCCCCATGTCAGCAATGGATTAGCTCACTGGCCTTATTTCTAGCTGCCTGGCATTGATTTCTTAACTCCTGGAAGACTATGAGAGCCTGATTTTTATCACCCTATAAAGATGGCAGTTCTGCATTATTTCTCATCTTACATCCCAAGGATAAGACCCAATGATGAATTAAAGCGTCTCAACAGTCGGCCAGATTTCAAACGTGCATGCCGTGCTCATTTACCTTTAAAGCTCAGATCATGTTTAAGAGTTAAGAGCCCAGTGCATCCTTGACATTAGTCCCAGAGTGATGGATTTGGTTGAAAAAAAAGTTTAAATTTAAAATGTAGACAACAGCACAAGGACAACTATCGAGCAGGACCTGATGGAGAGGTGATAAAGTCCAAAAGCCCTTAGTGTTTCTGCCAGCATATGAATGGCTCAGCATAAGGATTTCAGATCTGCTCGAGCTTGAACAAGGCAAAGTTTGGTTGAACCATTCTTAGCACCAGAAGATGAAAGAGGGAAAGTCTGGTATTACTCATAGAATAACCCCATTGTAAAGGTAGGATCAAAGGTAATAGACACTGGAGAGAAAACTCTCCCATTCCCCTTTGTCACATGTCAAAATTTATCACGTCCAGGAGAGCCTGCGAAGATCTGACTGAAGAAAAAGGGAACATCATACAACAGTGATCACTGATATAGGGACTAAGAATAACTGGGAAAAAAAGATTTATGTACGTATTTATGTTTAATCATGTATCATATTCTAGTAATGACTTAGAATGAAAAGGATGTTCCCCAAATACTTAACATGGTAAAAAAAGAAGAAAAAAAAAAGGAAGAGTCTGGCACTAGGCAAAACACCTTCTTATTTAAAGATGGACTTTAGAACTGATTTAGCTGCCTTCGACAGGAGGCTGAACTCAGCAGTGCCACTGGCATCATCTCCTCTGCTGTGACAGGAGCTGGATGGGACAGAAAGGGGTGTGTGTGTGTGTGTGTGTGAGGTGACTTCTGTTGCTTATTTACGACACATCATTGAGTTGCATGTGTTACGCAAGGGCTGCAGCCAAGACAGCTGCGGCAGGCTTGTTTGCTGACTTGTGTTGTTTAGACTTTGCTATTTTTGTGAGATCTTTTTCTACTAGGGTACCTGATGGTCTTTGTTAAGAAGTGCCCATAAAGAAAATGTTTTATTAGTATACTGTTAATAAAAATCTGCTCGATCCCCTCAGCTTTAAGATTAAGTGTAGTGAATCGGAGCGGCATCCTTTCACAACAAAGTACACGTGAACAATAGTACCTGTTTTGGAGACTGGAGCAGCTCTTGTGCTACTGCTGTAGCAAAGATGGCCTTATTGCTTCCTGGGCTGAGCTGCAGAGAGAGCGACAATCCAGTTACCAGCTGCACTCCCAGGTCAGTTATTGTCACCTTCTCATCCAGAACTGTCACTGTCTTCTCAGCCAAAATAGCATCTGAAAGTGGGGACAAGATCTGAAAAGAAAAGTCAAAATTAGCTACAGCCATTCTGCATAGCACCAAGTAAAATGGTGATGCATAGCTATTACACAGACAAATGCTATTAGCTTTTAACAGACACTATTAAAATATGATGAAAAATGAGCTAGACACATTGTATAAGTCTTCCGCAATAATAGGGTGCTTACAGCATCTTTTACTATAGTAACTGTAATCAGCTATGCTATTCACATCTCTGATATGATAGCCACACCTGTTTCAGATATATTGAATATTTTAAATGCAATCTTTACGTGAAAAGCAATTTTTTTTTTTAATGCTCATGTCGTTGGATAGCATGTGAA
The DNA here is from genome assembly GCA_028571105.1 of Tragopan temminckii. Lineage (NCBI taxonomy): Eukaryota > Metazoa > Chordata > Aves > Galliformes > Phasianidae > Tragopan > Tragopan temminckii. Next base: position 3,653,415 of record JAOWBP010004343.1, on the reverse strand, counting down.
TAATGCAATCTATAGATTTACGTACTATCCTTAGAATAAACAACATTATTATCTATTCTGTTGAATATTGCTACAAGAAACAGTCACAGTACTGTGTACAGAATTGACAAAGAAAACTTTTTTTGTTAATAAAGTATGCATGGAGATCAGTGCACTGACATAGGACACCCAAAGATGTCCATTAGCAAGTAAGTTTAATTTAATTATACAAGGTATTCATTAAATGGAACTTGCTCTCTGCTGCTTGCCATTGGACTTTTCTTTCCAAAATTTAATGTGCATTTGTAGAAGCCCTGGAAGTCCCAGAGCTTTGGAAAGTCATTTAGAAAATCTACAGATTTTGCAGAAATTCATAATCTCAAATCCCATTTCTCCAAACCTGAAAACGTGTTATCAACTACTGTGATGGTTGTTTTCTGGTTTGACAATGAATATATTTGGAGATGTAAGCTTTTTTCTTTTTTTTAAACTGTTCCAGTGCTTCTTAACATGTTTTCTACTTTGTAGTAGCAATAAATTAATCCTATTCTTTTTTTCCTCCTTTTCTTTTCTTTTCTTTTCTTTTCTTTTCTTTTCTTTTCTTTTCTTTTCTTTTCTTTTCTTTTCTTTTCTTT